>JAUPMG010045238.1:0-14103 GCA_031762675.1 Pachysandra terminalis | reverse complement strand
CCTAATCATGCAACTATCAAACAATCAAAGTAAAGACCTAAAAATCAAGAGATTAATACCATAAACAAAAAGGGAAGGTTTTACATCAATATTCCACAAGGAGTTTAGCTACTCATGGCCGGTTGGCCTGGGCTTCCCACAGCTGTGTAGAAGTTCACCTCAAAAAGAAAGCATCTACTCCTTGCTTCTTCTTCAACTCGCTATGAATCCCCAAGAACAAGAATTAAATCTATCTTAAGGTTAATGCCTCTTTCCAAAACGAAATTAGAAGTCCCTGTATATAGATAAAGCAATCCCAAAAGGATTGAAACTCTAATCCTGCAAGATCTCTTCCAAATCTCGGATTTATTTTCAGACTGCCCAAAACAGCCCCTTTGCTACTCGATTTTGCCTCGGAAAACATTGGAATGTGAATGTGGCTATTAGAGACACAGTTTTATATCTCGTCTTTGACTTGATCTTATGGGCTTCACTTGGGCTTTCTCCGTGGGATTCCTTCTTGGGCTTCAAGGTGTAATTGGGCTTTGATCACCTCCTCTTACGCGCCTTGAAGCTCGATCCAATTGAAGCTTTAATTGATTTAATTTAGGCCCATATTCTCCTCTTCATCACCAACCCTGCAAAACAATATAAATGCATTAATTGATTCTAATAAATATATCTCTAAGACTAATAAGCATAAGTAATAAGTCCAAAAGTGCAAGTGTTACATACTTATCAGTTATGATGTGTCAATCCGCGGTCCAGAAATTGATCCCGAAGGTCGCACCTTGAGATCCGTGCCATCCCACATAGAGATCCGGGTACGGGATCTGGGGCGTGACAGATTGGTATCAGAGCCTAGGTTTTGTAAATAGAGATAGATTATAAGAACACTATAGAATGTAGGTATCACTTAGAAATCTGAAGTTAGGTGGAAGAACTTAGAAATCTAACTTAGGTTGTGTGTTGATTGATTTGATTGCAACAATATGAACGTGTATGCATGCGGACATTAGAATACGAACATTAGGATTAGCGACTTAATACCTTCCTATGAAATTGTAGATAGCTGGAAGGAAGGGAAGACCAGCTACTAGGGGAGCATCATCCTCTGCTACTTGGGACCGAGAGGAGCCCTATATTTCAGATGTCTCCAAGATACTGAGGGACATGGCTGCAAAGCAGCGAGACCAGATCCAACAAGATGAGACCCAGAGGATGGAGCAGGTGTTGAGAGATCAGGCTAATAGGAACGAGCAGAGATCGGTAGTCGTGGCACCAAGTAACCGGCTGGAGAAATTTAAGAAACTATCGCCACCGTCGTACGAGGGGCTGGGTGAGCCGAATCTAGCACAAGACTGGCTGCTAGATGTAGAACAGATATTCCGCACGATGGAGTGTCCTGTGGGGATGCGACTGCTACTTGCCACCTTCATGCTCAAGGGTGAAGCTCTCACTGGTGGGACATGGTGGAGAGAAATTTGGTCATAGCCTTGACCTGGGCTGAGGTCAAGGAGCAGTTTATGGAGACCTACTTGCTGAGCAGCTACCGTCCGCAGATGGCCATAGATTTCATGCGTCTAGAGCAGGGGAATCACTCGGTGGCACAATATGAGGCGAGATTTGCTATGATGTCTCGTTATGCGCCTTACATCGCGGCGAACGAAGCAGATAAAGACGCTAAGTTCGAGGAGGGTCTGCAGATAGTAATTCGAGCCAAGGTGGTACCTCAGATGTTCAGGACTTATGTTGAGGTCTTGAGGTGTGTGCATCATGTCGAGATGGAAATGGATCAGGCTGCCGACCAGAGAGATCAGTCGAAGCAGAATAAGGGTGGACGTTTCCAGCCTTACCAGCAGAGGCAAGGCCCTGACAAACGTCTGAGGAATGACAACAAGCCTCCTAGTACTCCTCCTGCTGATTCAGCTACTACTGTGACACGGGACGTGCAACAACACCTGTTGCCATCTCAGCAGTAGCAGTTCGGGCAGTGGGGATCAGCGTGAATGCTTCAACTGTGGGAAGCCGGGCCATGTGCAGAGGAACTGTCAGCTTGCGACGAGGACTGATGGTAGATATACTCCTCCATAACTTGAACAGAGCTTGCGACGAGGACTGATGGTAGATATGCTCCTCAATAACTTGAACAAAGCGGTAGAGCCAATGCCATGGCTAGTACCTCATCCGCGCCGAGAGATGATCGTGTGTTTAACGCAATAGTTGAAGGCACACTACATCTTTTCCATACCCCATTACATGTGCTTTCGATTCTGGAGCATCACACTCTTTTATTTCCAGTAGATTCATGCTATTTTTTGGCCTATAACCTAGTGTGTTAGAAACACCTTTGAATGTGAATAATCCATTAGGAGGGATAACTACCTTACACGGGTTATGTCTAGCCTGTGTGGTAAGAGTAGGAGACCTAAACCTAGAGGCCGACTTGATTGTACTAGATATGGTGGACTTCGATGTAATCTTCGGCATGGACTAGTTTACTGCCTATCATGCCAGGGTGGATTGCTTCGAGAAGACAGTAGTCTTTAACATCCTTGGGGTAGGCGACTTGCTTTTCTCGGGACCGAGAAGGATGAGTATCAGACAGATTTCCTTAGTACATCGGTGGTGGGACCAGTTATCCTTGGAGGATATACCCACAGTCTGAGAGTGCAATGTGGTATTTTAGAAGATTCTAGGTTTGCCACCTAGGAGAGAGATAGATTTTGGTATTGAGTTGGTACCAGGCACGTCACCTATTTCACTTGCAACCTATCGGATGGCCCAGACAGAGTTACGCAAGTTGAAAGAACAATTAGACGGATTAAGTTCTCTTGGCTTCATTAAGTCGAGTATGTTTCCGTGGGGTGCACCAATTTTATTTGTGAAAAAGAAGGACAGGTCACTTCATCTCTGTGTAGACTACATGCAGTTGAACCGGGTCATAGTGAAGAACAAGTACCCTCTGCCTAGGACAAATGACCTGTTCGACCAGCTGAGAGGAGCGTAATACTTCTCCAAGATAGACCTGAGGTCAGGATACCATCAGCTGAGGATCAGAGAGGAGGATGTCCATAAGATGGCTTTTCGCACTCGTTATGACATTACGAGTTTGTAGTGATGCCATTCGGGTTGACGAATGCATCAACGGCTTTCATGGATTTGATGCACCGGGTGTTCAGACCTTATTTATACCATTTTTTCGTTATCTTCGTAGACTATATTCTGATCTACTCAAGGTCAAGGGAGCAGCATGATGAGCACCTTAGGATATTGTTGCAGACACTGTACGAGCACCAGTTGTACGCCAAGTTTGATAAGTGCGACTTTTGGAGGGACGAGGTGAAGTTTCTCGGTCATGTAGTTTACAAGAGTGGCATCTCTGTGGATTCGTTAAAGGTGGATTCAGTTCTGGGTTGGGAACGACAGAAGAATGCATTAGAGATTAGGAGCTTCCTTGGTCTGGCGAGTTACTACAGGAAATTCATAGAGAATATTTCCACCATAAAGGCACCTTTGACCTGACAGATAAGGAAGCATATGAAGTTCGACTAGGATGATCAATGTGAGACGACGTTTGCAGAGTTAAAGAAGAGATTGACTTCAGCGCCAGTTCTTGTGATACCAATCAGCGGCCAGAAGATGGAGGTATATACGGATGCATCTCTACAAGGGTTGGGTGCAGTCCTCATGTAGAACGGGAGAGTCGTGGCTTATGCATCTCGGCAGCTTAAGACTCATAAGCGTAACTACCCTACTCATGATCTTGAGTTGGCCGTAGTAGTCTTTGCCCTGAAGCTATGGCGACATTGAGGAGTTCGAGTTGTTTTCAGACCACAAAAGTCTGAAGTACATCTTCACCCAGAATGACCTCAACATGCGCCAAAGGAGGTGGATTGAGTTATTGAACGATTATATCTCAACACACAACTATCATCCTGGGAAGGAAAATGTGGTAACTGATGCACTGAGTCGTAGACCTCGTGGCATGCTATCTCAGTTGATGCGCTAGGAGTGGATTTTATATCGGGCTATAGCGGACTTGGGTGTACGATCAGTGGGTCAACGTGGAGAGAGTTATCTGTTCAGTATGGTTTCCAAACCTTCTTTGGAGCTTCGCATTGCTGCTGGTCGGAGGAATGATCACGAGCTTCAGTTACAAGAGGTAGATGACGGGAAACCAGAGTGGACTGTGCATGCAGATGAATTGATCAGATACTTGGGATTTTTATGTGTGCCAGACGATCAATAGCTCAAGAGAGAGATTCTGGAGGAGTCGCACAGTTCATGGTATTCCATCATCCGAGGAGTACAAAGATGTACCGTGATCTGAGAGTGAACTTCTGGTGGCCTGGGATGAAGAAGGAGATAGCTCAGTTTGTAGTGAGGTGCTCACTTGTTAGCAAGTAAAGGCCGAGCATTAGAGATCAGTTGGACTGTTGTTGCCTCTACTAGCCGAGTGGAAGTGGGAGCACATTACTATGGACTTCAACTTGGGTTTGCCCAAGACTCGCGGTACGCTGGACTCGATTTGGATGATTGTAGACCGACTCACTAAGTCAGCCCATTTCTTGCCAGTCAGGACATTAGCCACATCGGAGGAAATCGCTAAACTTTATGTGCGGGAGATAGTGCGACTTCACGGTGTGCCAGTCAGCATCGTTTCAAACTGGGGTTCACTATTCATGTCGAGGTTCTGGGAGAGTTTACAGAAGCCCACGGATACTTAGTTAGACTTCAGTACGACCTACCATCCCCAGACAGACGGACAGACTGAGAGGGTGAACTAGGTACTAGAGGATATGTTGAGGGCTTGTGTGATGGACTTTGGCGGCAGTTGGGGAGAACATCTACCTCTGGTGGAATTCTTTTACAACAACAGTTTTCACGCTAGCATTGGCATGGCTCCTTTCGAAGCATTGTATGGGAGGCCGTGTCGTTCACCAGTCTGCTGGGCAAAAGTCGGCAAGAGCAGTATTCTTGGACCGGAACTCATCCATGAGACTACAACTAATGTGAAGCTAATCATGGAGAGGTTATTGACGGTCCAAAGTAGAAAAAAGAGCTATACGGACCGGAGGAGGAGAGACCTTGAGTTCTCAGTTGGAGATCACATGTTTCTGAAGGTGTCTCCCATGAAGGGTGTAATGCGCTTTGGCCGTAAAGGGAAGCTTGCACCGAGGTACGTTGGCCCATTCCAAGTACTAGAGCGCATTGGACGAGTGGCGTATAGAGTATCTCTACCTACGCAACTTTTGGCAATACATGATGTATTCCACGTGTCGTTGTTGCAGAAGTATGAGCCCGACCCGTCACATGTTCTGGACTAGAGTCAGTTGCAGCTACGAAAGGACGTATCATACGTAGAGCAACCTCTGCGAGTACTGGACCGGAACGAACAAGTCTTGAGGACCAAGACCATTCCTTTGGTGAAAATTCAGTGGAGTCATCACGAAGAATCTGAAGATTCATGGGAGCTAGAATTCGAGATTCGAGAACGCTATCCTTAGTTGTTCGCGGATTTAGGTATGCAATTTCGGGGACGAAATTCCTTTGAAGGTAGGTTGTAATGACCTAAACTCACTTAGAGGATTTTCTCTCCTGATTTATTTCATTTAAATTAATGCTTAGATTTCATAAACTTATATAGTTGTTTAATTAATTGAACATATTGGTGGTAATTAAATATCTAAGTGTTAATTGGGGTCTTTGTGTTATTTAAAAGAACATTGGGGTTAAGTGTATAAGAGAAAACTAGATAACCACATTCAAACGCACGGATTGTGCGTTGAAGAGGACAACAGGAGTCGTGTCTCTTAATGAGGCTGTAGTGGGAGAGAATAGAGGGAATGAACCCCTATAACTCTAACCTTCGTAGAGAAGAATTGGGTTTTGAAGAACCAAGAGAAACTGAGAAACAGAGAGAAAGAGAGAGAGAGAGAGAGAGAGAGACGGTCTAAACCTACCCCTTTTGTAGAAGAAAGGAGAAGAAGCAAGTGAGGAAGAGAAAGAAAGGAGTCTTGCACATTACCTGCTAGTTTTCCTACCGAAATTTATCTAGAAATCAATGTAAGTTACCTATCCTATTGATTCCATTATGTGCCATGAATTGTGTTAGAAATTCTGAGGAAGAGTGCATGTTCACCATATGCAATTGGATTTCAATGTTTATTGCATAAATTGTGGTTTTTCAGTGAGTAAACATACTTGGTCTTCATCTTAAGATGTTAGGATTTATGCATAGGTGATATGCTATAATTTCCTTGGAAAACTATTAAGGAAAGAACCACAAACAAACTTGTCTGCGATCATCGGTGGACACGTCGGTACACCGACGGGTTTATCGATAGATCTGAGTACCTATATTTGAGTTCTTCGGTAGGAGTCAGTACACCGACCACACCACCGATAAGGAATAGCTGTGACCCTTCGATAGGCGTCGGTATACCGACCACCCTACCAAAGTTGATATATGAATTGTTCAGTGTGAGTTGATCGGTTGGCGTTCGTATACTGACGGGCCTACCAATGGAAGTGAAATTGAATTTGTTGGTGGGCGTCGGTACACTGACCAAGCCACTGACAGGAGACCTCTGTTACCCCTCCGCAGGCGTCAGTACACCGACGGGCCTACTGACGGAAGATGAAATGTGTTTACCAGTACCCATCGGTACACCGACGGGCCTACTGACGGATTGAGATTTTGAGACATTAGGAGGGTTTGAATGATCAGTTTAGTCCGGATTTTTACGGGGTGATTATAGGGATCAATGGAAGGTCTTGGGCATGTGTTTCATTGACATGTTAAGCCTTAATGCCCTTCACTTGAGCTGACTTACTGAACACACACCTTCTATTGGTCGTTAGCTTAGATCATAAATGATGGGCTCTAAGGGATTATCTGAGTGTATGGGCGCTTAGGTAGTTTCTGAAAGATCTTATCATTTATAGATTCTAAGTGTCGGATTGTGTTGATTTGAGATTGAGTTGAAATGTTAGGATGTGAATGATGGAATCCAATGGATTATCCGCATGTATGGGTGCGTGGATAGTTTCAAAGGAGACTATCATTTGGGTCTTACGAGTTAATAATGCATTCATACTGTGTTAATGTGGAGTGTTAAGTGTGCCCGGAAGGTGGAAAAGATTTGGTTGTCTATACTCATAAGTTGCAAGTCCAAACGAAATAAGTTATGGGGTCATAGTTGATTCCATAAGGTCGGCTAGACCTTGAATAGCGTACATTCATGAAATCAGTACATGGTGGCCTTCGTACCATGGGTTAGCGCATGGAATGGAGAGAGGGGCTGCAGGTTGTTCCTGGTGACTTCGGTCCCGAAACCTTTGTGTGTTATGGAGCTGCAATGAGGGACACTTAGCATGAAACATTAACACTAGACATTTCATAACATATCACTGTATTCATTGTTTGAGCACTCATTAGCCCATCTGTTTGACACACTCTCATCATAACATGTTGCATTAAAACTATCTTATTATTTGCCATGAATCAATTATGATATATAATGTTGAGTTGATGGGATCGTGCTTACTGGGCATTCAAGGCTCACGTAACTTTCATGTTGCAGGTTAATCTAGTAGTGTGGAGGCCGAGGATCTTTTGTTGGAATGAACCATTTATTTGCATTGTTTATTTTATTTTTGTACGAACCATGTTTCTAATATATTTGTGATGTCATAGGGCTCTTCTGATGTCGTTTGGTATATTTTGATTTAATTCAACTTTTATTACTTTGCTTCCACAACTTTGTGTGATGAATAAATAAGTATTTATTTCATCCTTATCTTTGTTATGATGTGCCAATCTGCAGTCTAGAAATGGATCTCGAAGATCGTACCTCGAGATTCGTGCCATCCTGCATAAGGATCTGGGTTACGGGATCTGGGCGTGACAAGTCCATAAGACTCTCCCTCATCTTTCCATCTCATAAGAATCAATTAGGAGTGTTTCTTGTGAAAGTTTAAGAAGGAGAAGAAAGGTTAGAACCTAACCTAGCTGTCACTTTGCAATGGAGAAGAAGAGGAGGAAAAAAGGAAGAAGAAAAGGCTACCAATCAAAAACTCAACACCGCGAGAGGTAAGTCTCATTTTCTATATGATGGGCATAAACACTGTGGTAGGTTTTCCGATGTGTGATTATGTTAAAATACATGATTTATCTATTGATTTGTGTTAAGTGATGATTTCATGTGTTAAATTGACTTGTTCATGATTTAACATCTTTGTACTTGATTTTGGATTTAATGAGTTTCAATTTCATGGCTTGTGGGAGTATTCTGGGATTCTATCCCATGACCTGTCGTCAAGCACCGATCCACTGACTAAGTTGCCAACAGGGACCTTATTTTATTGAAAAACTCAGGTTTTAACCCCGTTGGTAGGCACCGGTACACCGACCAGGCTACCGACATGGACTCATTTTGGAAAACACAGGTTGTTGGGAGGGGTGGTATGAACCAATTAAGTGTGGATTTGGTCTATTGGAATCAAGAGAAGGTCTATGGGCTTGGGCCCACCTATGAGGAACCTACTTTGGTTTTCCCGGCACACCCTAGCCTTGCTCACCAGAATTTGAAGTTGGGGGTTTTGACTCCAGTTGCTTGGTGATTGGTACCATAGACTCTTGGCGAAATTATAGTAGATTTGGGATTGGTTTGCTATGGTTTGTGCACTGGTTAGGATACTTATGATGGTTTCTGGCAGAGTATCCGCATGTATGGGCACGTGGATAGTTTCTGAAAGGGGTTATAATTGGAATCCTAAAGTGATGGTTACATGCATGCTAGGTTGATGTGAATGTTAAGTGAGCCCAGGAGGTGAAAGCAATAAGGATTCTTTGTGACGTTCCTTTAAGGTTGACTATACCTATGGGTTGAAATCCCTTGACTATACCTATGGGTTGAAATCCCCATTTAAATAAGTAAGAATTCCTTGCGATGTTCCTTTGAGGTTGACTATACCTATGGGTTAATTTCTCTTTTAAGTAAGTGTAGGTTCCTTGCGAGGTCCTATAAAGTTGTCTAGAACTTGGGTTATGACACTCATTAAATCAGCAAGTGGGGACCTTCGTACCATGGGTTAGCGTACTTGGAATGAAGAGGGGTATTCCGGCTACTCTTGGTGACCTATGTTCCAAATTGATTCATGATAGTGAAGTATGATGAGGATCACTTAACATGAGACATTAGCTTGGTTCATATCATTTCATGACTCATTTGTATTTTATTGATTGATCATACCAAGTAGGGCATTTGAGTGGCACATTTTCATATTATATCTCATCTCATCCATGTATCATAATATGACATAAATTTCTCATTTATGTACTTTTCTACTTGCTGTTCTCGACTTTACACTAACAGTGTTTTATGAGGATTGGTGATAGATATGTCACTTACTAGGCATTCCAAGCTCACGCGACTTTTCATGTTGCAGGTTGACATGTGATGGATTTGGGATGTGGACATGAGGAGTTTTAAACTTATTTATGATTCAGAACTCATAAGTGGTTTATTTTATGAATTCTATTGGTTGTAATAAGTTAATGGAATTTCAATATTGATTGGATTATGACCATTTTCAGTTTGAGTATGTATGGTTGGTCTAATTGACTTTTCTGAAGTCACAACATTTTATGTAATGAGTCTTTATTTTGCTTCCATACTCTGATGGTTTAATAAAGTTAGTCTTTACTGCTTTTATTTCCTTGTGATTGATATGGTGATCCGTGTTCCTTGGTTGGAACCTGAAAGTCTCACTTAGTGATCCGTGATGCCCGCATAGGGATTTGTGCCACGGGTTTTGGGGCGTGAAACAATCCTTTCATGATCATCAATGCTACTATGCATTGTTTAAGTTGTTTTCTAAAAACAAAAACTAGGTTGCTTTTTAGATGAGGTTTCTCGACATACCTCAAACTAACGAAGATGAATTACAATGGCTCTGATACCAATGAAGGTTCTAAACGAACCGGATCACGTACCTCGATGCACACGAACCCGATCTACATAAGAATATTTTTATCGAATCGGATGTCATCCCACATTGATATTTGTGATTACTATAACCACACATAGTAATATCCAAACTCAAATGAACAGATTTCAAGTATGGGAATCTGTATCATACCATATCTCTAATGGAGGAAGAAGAGAGAGAGAGAGAGAGAGAGAGAGAGAGAGAGAGAGATTCTTTAGGATTGGAGATCTCAATGTATGAAGCTTAGGGAAAGGGAGGAGGAGTCTTCTATCTATAGAAGACTCAACTCTAACTCAGAATCTATGTCCTAAGAAATAGGAGATAGCGAAAGACACTAGGCCTCTAGCCTAGTATGCATGTCACATCAAGTGGGGACCCGTGTCGGCCCATCCTAGATGGCCAACCGGGTTTGCTCAAGTCAAAACTCCAAAACACCAAATGGGTAAGTGCTTACCCATAAGCATTATGGGAATGCTAACCATAAGGAGAAGTTGATAAGAGAAACTTCTCCTTATCACTTATTGTAACGCCCCAGATTCGGATCCAGACTCCTTGGATGCGGACTATCAATCTATTACCATTCTCAATGGCCAATCAGAGTAATACAACTTTAAGTGGAAGTCTTTATTCGAATGCAATCCAACCAGAAATTATATTTGTAGAGTTTAAAGTCATGAACCCAAACATCATAAAGTATCAATTTTCTTTACATCATTGAATCAAATCAAAAATAGAAATTAAACCAACTTAACATCCATCTATTCTATTACAACTGAAAGTAACTAAAATTAGAAAACAACAACTAGAAGACCTATTCTGCTATGCATCCTTTGCTTTGATTCATCTCCTCAATTTGTTGAACGAACATCGTACATAGATTGAGCTTATGAAGCCTAGTAGAAAACCATAGTCCTATGTCCCACATTATCAATAATATATCCAGCCACATAACATATATCATGTTGTACATTGATAACATAACTACTCATTCATCATTAAAAACCATGATAGCTCATTCATAACGCAAGTATTAGTAGCCCATTTACAGCATTACATTAATATTCCAAACAACAAATAAAAGAGGAGCATATCATAATAATGCAGAAATAATATGAATGATGAAATCAAATGATGGTATGTGAGGTGATGATTGAAAACAAGCAATGCATCACATGAATTATGAATGTTAATTAATGCTAATCCGGTGACAGCTGTTTCCAAGTAACCACAACTTGGCATTCCACAAATTCTGACATCCCACTTGTACATCGTTGTTTTGTAGGATTTTCAACCCACATGGCACAATTCCCATAACTATTTGTTTTCTTCTAGTTTAGGGATTTATACCCAAGGAGTTCGCGTCGGGATCATCCTTATCAAGTTTAGGGTTTCTCACCCAAGGAGCCCGCATCAAGATCGTTCTTATCCTAGAAATAATAATAATACCATCTTACATCATTCATATACATTCCATCATTCTCATGCATATCTAATGCATAGATTGGTCCCACGTGAACCATTCACCACAATACGTGCATATCTTATGCAAAACATATACACTCACTCCGTTACATCATTTACACATGCTACACAGTTTAGAACATTTGTACCAGCTCATCTCATAGTCATAGTTCACAATATCAATTCATGTAACATAGCAAAGTGTAGCTATTTCTTCTCATGAATACACATAGCAACATAAACATGTTATTTTCACAAACCATTACCATATTCAATCCCAAATCCACCTAACCATGCTATCTTGAAGTTTTCACACTCATCAGACCACATAGGAGAATATCGGTCGACCGACCACTTGACCGACACCTGTCGGTCGACTCTTAGTCGATCGAACCCACTCGATTGATTGAGCAACCGACCGAACCCCACAAAATTTCCCAGAAACCCCATTTCTTCCCCAAAACTCACTTGATGCCTATTTCACACATTTTGATGCCCAAGCACTCATTCATACACTTGTTTTCACCTTTCTCCCATCATTTCATTCATGTATCCCTTTCACCAATTTTATGAATATAACACACACACACACACACACACACACACACACATATATATATATATGCACACATATACATATACATATACATATAAGTATGCCCGAACATATAAGAAACACATACATTAGCATATGAATTGCATAAAAAGAAGATACGTACTCCACAAGCACATATAACCACATGACATGTGTTTTATACAATGAACACCTTTAGATTTGAGATTTAATGCATATACACATGCTTATATAGGTATATAAACATATATATATATATATATATATATATACACATAACTACCCACACACACCAATGGAAACTATCATGGACAATATGACCAGAAACAATGGAACCTACCTCTTGCTAAAAACTCAGAATTCTACAGAAACCTTCTTCCTTCTTCATCTTCTCTCCCTCTCTCTTTTCTGCTCCAGCACACTCTTCCTCTTTCTCTTATTTTTCTTCCCCTCTTTTTTTGCACTTTCCCTTTTTCCAAAACCTGTTGTAGCCTTTCTTTCTCTTTCTCTCTAACTCAAACCCTAACCTCCTTGCTGTTCATGCACCTTCTTAATCTAATCTCTCTTTTAGATCACACTTACCTTCCTTAATCCCCTTTTGATGGAATGTGAATAAATGATAGATGGATGTATGAATTGATCCTAGATGAAATTATGAATGAATACCTGATGAGCATGTTAAATGTTTCTGGATGATCATATGAACTAATTCTAGAAGAACATGTGAATTAATTAGATGAATATGTGAACAAATCCCAATTGGAGATGTGCCCTAAAGACCTTTCAAGTTCTACTATCCACTCTTGAGATTTCAGAGGCTTAGTGTTTCCCTCAAAAGCGGCTGGTGAAAGCTTCTTAAACCTTTCCAGCCACAGTACTCCTCCCACATTCCTTTGGATCAACTGGGTCTTCCTTATATCTTGATCTCTCTGAAGAGAAGCAGCCATGTCACCCAACACCCGGTACACACCTGCAATCTGTGGGTTCATGTCCCCACGAGAAGAATCCTCACCAGTCGTGTAATTACGTCCACCACCACCCATCTACAAAAAATAACAAGTCTCTAAGTATGTGTTTTAAAGTCACACACACACACACACACACACACACACACACATATAAATTTATCACATACAATTCAGCAAATACAAGAACTTAAACATTTCACATCACACACAACATACAACTCACCAATGTGATTCCTAGGTTCACACGTTTCTATGTTGTTTCCTACGTTTCACTAGACTTGAGAGCCTCTAGATCCCCAACCTACAGCTCTGATACTATTCTGTAATGCCCCAGATCCAAGATATCTAATCTCAAGTATCAGTTATCCTTACATCATTGAATCAAATCCAAAACAGAAATTAAACCAACTTAACATCTGTCATTTCTATTACAGCTCAAAGTAACGAAAATAAAAAAATAGCAACTAGAAGACCTATTCTGCTATGCATCCTTTGCTTTGATTCATCTTCTTAACCTGTTGGACGAACAACACACATAGGTGTGAACTTACGAAGCCCAGTAGGAAACCATAGTCCTATGTCTCACATTATCTATAATCTATCCAACCACATAACATTTATCATGCTGTACATTGATAACATAACTACTCATTCATCATTAATAACCATGATCACTCATTCATAACACAAGTATTAGTAGCCCATTTACAGCATTGCATTAATATTACAAACAACAAAAAAAAGAGGAGCACATCATGATAATGCATAAATATTATGAATGATGAAATGAAATGATGGCATGCAAGATGATGATTGAGAACAAGCAATGCATCACATGAATTGTGAATGTTAATTAATGCTAATCCGGTGATCAATCGTTTCCAAGTAACCACAACTTGGCATTCCACAAATTCTCACATCCCACGTGCACATCGTTGTTTTGTAGGATTTTCAACCCACATGGCACAATTCCCATAACTATTTGTTCCCTTCAAGTTTAGGGATTTATACCCAAGGAGTCCGTGTCGGGATCGTCCCTATCAAGTTTAAGGATTCTCAACCAAGGAGCCCGCATCAAGATCGTTCTTATCCTAGAAATAATAATAATACCATCTTACATCA
>JAUPMG010045206.1:0-14106 GCA_031762675.1 Pachysandra terminalis | reverse complement strand
AACTTTTTGCAGAGCAGTTTTTAAGGTTTGAAATGATTTGGTCTCTTTTCTCTGGAAGTAACTTAGCCGTGTTGAAAAACACGCATCCCTTAAGATATTTTCCAGGACCACGTGTCACTCATGAGCTGCTTAGCGCTCGAGGGTCCCCCTCTAAACGCTTAGCCGAGTGACACTTGTCCTGTTGAGAGTGGGAAACTCTCTACAAATACCAGTGCTCATCCTCCATTGAAGGGGATCGAAGATCTAAAGTAAAAACTAGATTTCATAACCCTGAAACAACAGTGAGTAAAAAGAGAAAGAAAAAATCTTCAAAACCTGTGAGGTTTTATTGCTCTGTGACTGCATTTACTCCCCTTTCTCAGTTATTGCAATACCTTATTTCTTTCTATCCCTTTCTTTTGTCTTCTCCACAGTTAAAGCTTGACAAGGAACGCTCTCAATAGAATGGTTGCGCGACGGTTTAGGCTGTCTTGAGACAGACTACCTACCTTCTCTCTGGTTGATAATTGTAACTAGTTCCTCTTAATACATTTTTATCCTTTTACAAATCCGTCATCACCAATGCAGAGTAAACATGTTAATCAAACTAAAAGAAGCCTCGTATCCTTTCTCTTTTTCTTTTTTATTTTTTTTCTTATGGTAATTATTATTATGTGGAGACTGATGCCAGTGAGGCATTCAGGAAGTATTGATGATCCAGTCATCAGCTCCGCTCATTTTTTATTATGTTTAGTCCTAACCACAAGGTATTTATCATACTTCTCGTTTTGCTCTTTATAACATTTTTTTTCTAAACTTTGAAGAATAATAGAATCTGGTGTGTATAGGTCATAAATACGGATCGTGTGTGCTTCATCTCGTTTATCTTTCTTTCTTAACAATGACCACTAAGAGACCACAAAGAAATTAAACACCTCACCGCGAGGCATATCAACCAGGAATAAGGAATAATTTTTTCGAATGTATATGGAAGTGTAATCGGTTACAATGCGTTTGTTTAAATCAGTACTGTTGAAGAATTCATTACTTGTAATTCATAAAACATAGGTGAGTCACTCGGATAAGTGAGATTTTTGGTTAGCTAGCTCGATTAGTAGGTTGTTTATAACTCGTTTGATTCAATAAGTCAGCCTAGTTTTGTAAAGAACTTGGTAAGTTTACTCGAGAATCGATCAATTTACTCAAAATATTGACAATCAAGGTTACCCCTTTCCAAGATTTATTACCTGATACAATTGGGTATTTAAAATTCTATTCTAGAAACTGACTAGGAATGACTTAGACCAAGGGTGTGTTTGGCGGTGCTTCTTGGAAGGAGAAGTGATTACTTTAAAATTGATTTATACGAAGAGTTTCATAAAAACTGCTTCAGTGGAATAAAAAGATGTTTGGTAACACTTATTGAAAAAATGCTTTCAAGTTAGATTTGTGAGAAGCTTATGTAGAGCAAGAAATCTATATTCAGTAGGGATTTTGTTCGTGAAGATAACATGGGTAAAATAGGTATTTTAAAAGTTTTAAAGGGGGAAGACCATAAGACATTTTAATAAAACTTCAAACTGATTCCCGCAAATTTGATTTCAGAAACAGAAAATAGTAACTTCAAATAAATCAACGTTTCGATAAAGCGATTCTTATGGAATCACTTTTCACTTGAATTTACTAAACACTTATTTATTTATTTGAAGTACTTTTGGATTCAGGAATCACTTCTAAATACGCTCTAAGTTACTAATTACTCACATTGGTAGACTTCCGAATCACCAGACCCATCCGAGTTTTTAAATGCTATTTTAATACCTAAGTTTCTCATTTTTTTAAAAAAAAACTTGTGCAATTATATCTCAAAATTGTTTCTAAATACCATTGAAGAACCTAACCATGTTTCAAATACTCAAGGAATTTAAGAAACATGAAGATACCAAACCTGTAGTATGAGTGAAATTGGTCCTTGTGGTCAAATTCGATCAAATCTATTTTTTTTTTTTTTTTTTTGATCTTAACGACGTGGTGTCCCCACACCCACATAGGTGTGTGACTAATCCAACTTTGGGGCGGGAACAATTATGAAAAACCCCTAACTACGAGTGCTTTTAGTGAGATTTGAACTCCAGACTTACCTCTGGAGCCGCCCATTAGACCCCAGCTTGCTACTAACTGAGCCACACATAGGTGGTTAAACTATTAAACTAATTCTTCAATCTATAGACTAATTCTCCAAGAAGCTATTAAACGACTATACTTGTTTGGATAATATCAAAGAGAGGATTAGATGAAAGATTAATATGAATATCTGGCCAAACCAATGTTATGGTCACACCTAATCAAAGATATGGTCCCACCATTTAACAATCCAACGGTCGAGATAGTGACTTGATGGGCACCTAAAAGAAATCAATATTAAAAACTTTTGTGCATAGAGAGAAAAAACACTATATAATTGCATGATCAAATTGAAGTCATTATCATAATCTTTGATATATATACAATAAATAATTGCAACGAAACCATGTTAAAGAAAGTCACCCAAGTCATGAATCATATATCGCTTTCCCTTAAAAGACTATGTTTTAAGCAAGTACCAATTAGAGCAAAGCCTTTTAAATGGCGTAAGTTTCCGTCCATTGCTTGTTCCACTCTCTCTCTCTCTCTCTCTCTCTCTCTCTCTTTCCATTAAAGCTCTTACATTTTCTGTTCGCTTGGGACCTGAAAATTACATTCTAAAAGAAGACAAGTGAGGAAAAAACAAGGACGGCACGTGGCATCCAAATAAAATAATAGAGTGAATCTGGTTGCAGCGTGTGACACCTGTCAGTACGTGTCGAGTGGCGATTAGGTGGTTCTATGATTATTCTTGTTGGATGGTCTGGAATGGATAAGCCTAGGTGGCCCTCGGGGAAAGGACCCTACTGAAGCGGAGCAGGAGCCGTCGGATACGCCGACCCGGAGGAAGAGAGCTTTATATTCACGCTCCAATGATTAGAAAGACAGCTTTGGGGCACTAAACTTCTGCTGAAAACAAATCAGCTCGGCTCAATTGGCTTCTCTTTTTTTATATGGCTTGGCTTCTCATTATAAAATTAAATTGCAAAATATGGGGGTGTATAATACTATTGCCAAGCCTGTTTTGGCTGCTGCGGCAATATTCTAAAAGAAATTTGAATGGAAACATGGGTGGAAGCAGCAAAAATAGCTCTAGTTAGCTGCTCCCAGTATCATTCAGCTAATATAGTAGAAGCACACTCAAAGCTAATCCCAAATAAAGGAAGAAAAAAACGTGCAGTCAAAAGCTTAACTTTCTTTTAACAAAAAAAAAGGAAAAAAAATATTTCCTCTAATACTGATTTATACAACTAAATTCTAGGTTCTGTTTGTTTTATTGAAAATTAAATAAAAAAATATTATTCAGGATTTCAAAATTTTCTAAAAGGAAAATATAAAATTTTAGAAAAATATTATAATGAATTTTAAAAATTTTTGGAAACCAGCTTTCAAAGAAAGCTATCGAAATTTATTTTCCATCACTTTCGAAAAATGTGAAATATGAGTTTTTCTTACCTAATTCTCATGAACAAAGATGATCTCTCTCTCTCTCTCTCTCTCTCTCTCTCTCTCTCTCTTATTATGCAATTATAGTTATCTCTCCCTCCTTCACTCTTTGCAATCAATGCTCTCTCTCTCTCCCCGGGTGACAGTGGCCTTTGCTCATTAATGATTCTGAATTCTGTTTTTGTTTTTATTTTTTTTTAAACAACAAATAATAGACAAATGGAAAATAATTTTTGTTATATTATTTTTCTGAATTTTTATTTTTTTTCCTTTTTGGCTTTTCCGCCAAAACAAACAACAGCTTAGCTAAAAAAAAAAATTAATAAAAAATCTATTGAATAAGATAAATATATTAAGAATTACATCCCCTAACTTCTTTTTTTGGGGGTAAGACCATAGCTTCTTTTATAACTACATTCAAAACATTCCTAGGCACATCACTATACCAAATTTGCTTACCACTTGATTCATGATCTATGTTGGACAAAAATCTCCTACTCTCTCTCTCTACATATATACATACATACACATACATACATACATACATACATACATACATATATATATATATATAGTCATCTATTTAAAGAATTGCCATCTAAAAATCATCTATTTATTCAACTATTTTGCATGAATATTCTTATAAATGATCCCATTTGGACCTTTATTTGGATCTCATGCAAGTCCCCAAACCTTCGGCCTTCTCAAAAAATGAAAATGGAGCTCCATTAACTCATCTGATTGAGAACGGGTATTGCAATATCCGATACAACGAGTCAGGATAAGCTCTGAAAGAAAGTCTGAAAGTCAGAGAATTAAGAATCCAATTGTGTACAGAAGGGTCAGCGAGAAACAACTATGATGTTACAATTGTGCCATTTCACACGTATATGAAGCAAATCTGTGGGCAGGATATGGTAATAAAGCAAAGAGTGACGCCATTACACTTCCCTATGAGGCCCTATTGCTCCCATGGTGGTGGTATTACGACATTTTGGAATTAGGGCTACCTTATTACTCTTTACCTGTTTTTTAAGAAACAAATACGCCATCTTATTTACCTTATTAAAGTTTAGTTACGTGGTAAGATTGGTTTTTTCTACTGGATAAGGTTGATTATGTGGGATGAAGATCTTCTGTGAATTTGGACTGTGTAAAATTTGTATGTATCTCACACGGGGTTGAAAACGATTGACTTTCATCGGTTCAGATAGAAGCCAGTTAAGGTAGAAGATAATTTCAGATTCATTAGGTCTCCTAGGTATTAAAAATATAAGTCACCCTTCTTAAAGGGACTTACCTAGAGACAAGTGTGAACCTCGTGTAACACGAGGTTCACACAATCTAAGTTCACAGAAAATCCGACTCCCATGGAGGTGGTATTACAACATTTTGGAACTAGAGCTACCATATTACTCTTTACCTTTGTAAGAAACAAATAAGCCATCTTGTTTGCCTTATCAAGTTTAGTTACGTGGTAAGATTGACTTTTTTCTAGCGCGCGTAGGGTGATTATGTGGCTTAGATCATATATCCATGATTTGATCGGCAAAATCTACACCTGCAAAATTAACATGTCCTTTTGTAACTGGTGTGATACCTTATATATGCCAAATATCATACATAGGTATAAATTATTTTTCTAAATAAAATTAATTTAGAGGAGATTGAGAAATAGCTTCTTCTAAAGCAGAAAGTTAAGAGGATTTTATTACAAAGAATTCAAAATACAGCTCAACAACTTCATTATCAAGAACAGCCACAATGGAGGCATACAAAACCAGCAAGCTTCTGAGCTTGTTTGTCAACTCCTCTCAAAATCCCCAATCATTAATTAATTAATAATAAAAATAACAGAACTCATCCAATTAAGTAAGCCAGTGAGAAATGTGGAAAAGCAACGCGCTGCACATGCAGCCCCACACAAAGACATTGTGTGCAAGATGAAAGCCGTGAGCCGTAAGAAATGGAACTGTTATGTGTACATTTAGTGGTAAATTGGCAAGAGCCGAGAGTCATTATGTCTCAATAAAGGAAAATATTATTATTAAGAGAGAGAAATGAAAAGCTATGTGGCTAATGGCTATAGCCTATAGCGGGGACCGCACTCAACGCCTTTATAGTGACGCCATCTGACGACGATCCATCAAAGGTGTGCGCAGTACGATTTAGATTCCCTTTCTGGTTATAAAATACAGAAAACTTCTCCGATCAATCAATCCCTTCCTTTCCCCTATAAATCCCCACACCTTTTCCCCTCCTCACAACAATTCCAAAATCTTTCAATTTCTCGGAAATTATTTCCTGGATTTATACAGTGATACCCATCTCAATTTCATTCATTCTTTGTTTCTTTCCCATTTGATTTTAAGATGACAGAGGAATTCCAAGAGTCCGACGTAATCTGGCCGGATCTCCACTACCGGAGTAGCCGGTGCAATGATTTCCAAGGCGCCAGAGACAAAGAGGATGACTGCAGCTACGGTGGTGAAGAAACAAGACTGAGAAGGAAGAATAATAAGGTGAAGAAGAAGCAGCAGCAAGACAAGACCAGCTCGCTTCCTGTGAACATCCCGGAAAAAGTAGCTGAAGGGTCTTGGTTTCATTGCTTGGATTGGGATGACGATGACGACGAGGACGATAACGTAGAAATGGTGCCACCCCACTTAATGGTTGCTCGGAGGATCGCCGGAGAGATGACTTTTTCGGTTTGCACCGGCAATGGGAGGACTCTTAAAGGTCGTGATTTAAGCCAAGTCAGGAATTCTATACTTCGAATGACTGGATTCCTCGAATCGTGACCTTAATTTCCAAAACCTCATAAAAGATGAACAAAAACCAATTTTTTTTCCCCTTTCAACTGTTTTTCATTGATTGCAATACAAGATCAATGAAAATTTTAAATAAAGAAAACAGATCATTTAGATGGGGTTCCTTTGATTTATTAGTCTGATCTTTTCTTTTCGTGTATTTGAATTTTAATCTTCTGCAAGTTGAATGAATCAGTTTGCAACAAGCAAAGTCAGTGAAGAAAACCAATGTTAGCGAGAGAGGCTCCGAAATCTCGACCTTTTCCAGCTATGAATGAAAGTGCTTGTCACAGCCACACAGGCTGCTGCATTTATCTGACAGGAAATCTCATTATTGTGATTCTTCGGAGAAATTTTTTATTGTAATTTCTCAGTGAAGATATATATATATATATATTTGGAAATAACAATTTGGAAGATCGGTGATTAGTTTTGAATGTGATGATCTGATTCTAAACAGTCCCTGGATATTCACTCGATATTTGACACGTGGTTTTTAATATGTTTATTCGTATCTTAATTACGTAATGTGGGATCGAGTCTACGTACATCTCATATGGGCCCACTTTTAATAAAAATTCGGTCCTTGTTTAGTTTCGTTTTGTGGACAGTAAAACTTTAGGCCTTGTTTGGTTTCATTTTCGGGAACTCATTCCACTGTTTGGTTAGAAAGGGAGAATGAGTTCTTCCATAACGAGCTTGAGAAAAAGCCTTTTCTCACGGAATCAATCCTGACCTTGATTTCAGATTTTTAGCAATGAGTTTTTCATTTTTTTTTTTTTTTTTTTTTTCTTTTTTTCAATGACAGACTTGTAAATAAGTCAAATTTTTAGATGAAAAATGAACAAATAAGAAATTTTTTATAATGGCAAAGTTGTAAATACATCAAGTTGCATCTATCAACCCTTTTTCTCGTAGAGAATCTCTTGAAGTCCAAAACCTCGCTTGGAGTTGCTCTCATAACTCATTCGGTTGGTATCTCATGAACCATTTGATATATATATATATATATATATATATATTATTGTTCTGTTTACTAACAGCTTAATTTTTTAGAATACGTGGATGTAGGCTTCATATATATATATATATATATATATATATATTATTGTTTTGTTTACTAATAGCTTAAGTTTTTAGAATACGTGGATGTAGGCTTCGAGGGCGAAATTATCATTTTAGTTCCCGTGATTGTCTTTACAGCACAGGCTGAGCACACGTCTCACAGCACAGAAGATCCGCGTTTGGGCAAAAGCGGGGCAGAGGGGGCCATGGCCCCACAAAAAAATCTAATTTTTTTTTATTAGTTTACTTGTAATTTTTCAAAAAAAAAAAAAACCCATTATTACATTATAGTTTTAAAAGTGGCCCCACAAAACTATATTTATTTTAAAAACAGCCTTATTTTTTATTTTTACTCTAAAAAAACCTTACTTTTTTTTTTTCCCTTTCTTAACTTATTTTTTATATAGAAAGTACTAAACCCGTCTCAAATCCCTATTAAATAGAAAAATGTTGTGCCAATCAAGGCATTATTGTTAGTGGATATTATTTAATTTCTTTTCTAAAATTATATTTAAATAAAGAGTGACACATTTTGTAGAAAATAGTAGAAAAAAAAATTTACAAATGGAGAAAATCTCTTCCTCTTTTATAGGAATAAAAATATTTTTATATGGATGTTTTTAAAAAATAAATATACTTTAATTCATACATCAATTTGCATGATAAAATGATTCGTTAGAAAGCTCTGATCATCTACATTCTAATGACATCTATTTACATGTATTTTTATTCAATGTTTATTTTTTTTTATATATTTTTAATTTTCATATTTTTAACATTTAATATAAATTATCTATTTATTATATATATCCAAGAATTAATAAATATTTATTATAAGTGATTATAACCATAGTACAAAGCGTGTTTCACTTTAACCATGAAATGCATGGAAACGTGGATTTCATATTGGATAAGAAGATGGGAATCCAAATCCAATTATCCCTAATAAAAATAGTTTGTAAAGGTTATGGGCATGGTGGGGATGTCCTTAGGTCTTGGGATCAATTCTCGTCTTCATCGTGTGGGTGTGTGAGTTAGTTAATTCTTCCGTCAAGTCTTCGGGTAATCAAAAAAAAAAAAAAAAAAGGTTAATAAAGGGTTAATTTTGAATTTAAAATACATTTTTTGGCACACTTCCCAAAAATACTCTTGGCATTATATAGTATAGATATTCCTTTGGATAAAATTATTTTTTTCCTTAATTTTTTGGTTAATCCATTAGTTAATCTATAGAAGAATATATTTCTTACCGTACATTTATCTAATTTTTTATACTCTTTATCAATTACATAGTACATGCAATGCATAGTTAGTAGAGGCGATCAACTAAATTTGAGTACAGTTGAGGTTTTTTTTTTTTTTTTTCATAAAAGTTTGATAAAATAAGGTGGTTTTCTTCCTTTGGGACAAGGCATTGCTGTAATGTTACATATAAATGCATTGCCAAGCTTATATCCAACAGATTGAAAGAAGTCCGCACTTCTTTAGTTGACGATTATCAATCTGCCTTTATTCCTAGTATGAGGAGCAGTGATAACATTCTTCTGGTTCATGAGTTACTCCATGGCTACCATTCCCAAAAAGGTGAGCCGAGGTGTGCTATCAAGATAGACTTCTGTAAAGCTTATAACTCTGTTAGCTGGGATTTGATTTTGGACTTGATGAGGAAGTGGAATCTCCCAGAGATATTTATTGGGTGGGTTCAACAATGTGTGACTACCACTTCTTATTCACTTAACATTAATGGAAGTTCAGTTGGAAATTTCCAGGGAAAGAAAGGTCTGAGACAAGGTGATCCTTTGTCTCCTTACCTGTTTTTCCTAGTCATGGAAGTGCTGGCAAAATATTTCAAAAGCAACTCTAATGATGACAATTTCAAATTCCACCCTTTGTGTGAAGAGTTGGGCATTACTTGGTTAGCTTTGCTGATGATCTTTTTATATTCACCAGAGCTGATGAGAAGCCTATTGATTAAAAAAAAAAAAAAAAACTCTAAACTAGTTTCATGAGGTGACAGGGGCTTAGGGTCAACACAAACAAGAGTGAGATGATATTTGCTACCAATCCTGATCAGGCAAAAGAAGATTTACTGCATAGAATGAGATTTGTCAAGGGTAAGCTTCCAATGAAATACTTGGGCCTGCCTTTTATTACTAAGAAAATTGCATGTTAAGGACTGGCAACCCCTATTGGAGAAAGTGGAACTGAAGCTCAAAAGTTGGAAAGTTAAGATGCTCTCCTATGCTGGAAGACTTGAGTTGATCAAGTCTGTGTTGTTTAGCATACAAACCTATATTGGTTGTCTCACTTCATCATCCCAAAAAAGGTGCTGAAAAGGGTTGATAGAATTTGCTCCAATTTTTTGTGGGCTACTCCTGATATGGCGAAAAAGATTCATGCTATGGCCTGGGACAAGGTGTGCTGTTCTAAATCTGAAGCTGGGTTAGGCATCTTCAATTCACTGGAGTGGAGCAAGGTGGACGACCTTAAGATTTCTTTGGTTGGTACTCAGCAAAGCTAGATCTATATGGGTGTCATGGACTTGGATCCATCTGATCAAGGATAGGAACTTCTGGGCTTTAAGAGTCCCATTGAAATGTTCTTGGAGTTGGAGGAAGATCGATATCGGAAGGCAAACTCAGTGCTAGAGACATGGTGGTTAATCACATTACTAACGTGAAGGATACTTGGCAATGGTGGGATGGTTGACACTCAAATTCACTTGTGACAAGCTTATTGAGAATGATATGTGGCAAGGGCTTCATAACCAGAGTGCTGAGTTACAACCTATTTGGGATCAGCTTCAGTTTATTCCGATTAGGAACTATTATAGGAATGACAAGGTAATTTGGAGGCCTGCTAAGAATGGTGGCTTCGTAATTAAGGACACTTGGAAAGCCACTAGGACTAGGAATCCTTCCTTGGTGGGGCAATATGTCATCTGGTTTTCTAGTAACAGTCAAAGACACTTGTTTATCACTAGGCTAACTGTGCATAGATATCTACTCATCAAAGATAGGCTGAACATGTTCGGTATTGCACCAAGTGTGTGATGTGCAAAATGGCTGTGGAATCCCATAACCATTTGTTTTTTGAATGTGATTTCCCAACTAAATTAAGTATGGGATACTGTCTAGAGGAAGTGCAATTCAAGAAGAGATATCCTCCCTTGGGATGAGGAGGTTGGTAAGTGTTCTGACCAATTTGCTAGGTTTACACAGTATGATTAAGAAGCTTTGTGGTAATGCTGATGTTTACCAAGTATGGAAGGAAAGGAACATAAGGGTCTTTCAAAACAACTTCTATACTTGGCAATGTGTGGTTAGTAGAATTTATAAGAATGTGAAACTAAAGGTTTGGGGTTTCAAAGGCAATGTCATTGATAATGATCATACCAGGCAGTTGTATGCTGAGTGGGACCTCAATGTTAACTTCACTACGAAGGAGGCTGAGTTTTGTAAATGGCAAGGTTCTTCCCCTGGATGATAAATGCTTATTTGTGATGGCTCTCTCACTAACACTAGGGTCGGTTCTGGTGGCTTGACTAGGTCTAGTTCTAGCCAGGTATTTATTGGGTTTTCCTTGACTAAAAGACCTGATAAGGTGGTGATTCATGAATTAGAAGCTATCAAGATTGGCTTGCAGTGTGCGAAGAATGCTAACATTCAAAAAGTTTGGGTTTCTACTAATTCCTTGAGTTCAGTACAGATCTTGGAGAAACATGATATCAACCAGATTCCTTGGAAATTGAGGAATTTGTGGTTTAATATCAAAGCCTTGAGTGACCAGTTTAAGGAGTATAAGGTCTGTCATGTGTTAAGAGAGTGTAATGCTGTTGTCGATCTCCTTGCAAATCATATTACTGGTATGAATGCAGTTGTCTACTTCACTGGTGAACATATGCCTCCTGGCCTCTTTGACATTATCACCAATGATGCTCAAGGAAGCCTATACAAGAGACTGTAAGATCGTGTCGTGTATGACTTGATATCGTGGGTTTGGCCCCCTTGAATTGGTATCCTGGTGCTACAGTGGTTTACCCCTGGGTGAACTTCTGGGTATTCCCCACTGAGATGGTGATGATGTATCTGCTATTCATCTTAGCTGATGTGTTGGAGTTTGGGTGGGATCTAGATTCTGTTGTTTGGGTTGGGTTCCATCTGAAGAGTGTGTGTTCTCGGTGTTCTGCCCTGAGTGCTCTTGTGTGGGTGGGTATGTTGGTGGAGATGTGTGATTGTGTTTTTGTGAGTGTTAACTGGGCTTGTGGCTTCTGTTTACCCCTATTATGTTGTTCTGGTCTAGGCTGGTTCACCAGAATCCTTTTGGGGTACAGGTGGTGAGGGAGCTTAAGGGTGTGGGAGTGGGGAATGATGTTGGCTCTCTTTGCTGGCCTACTAACTAGGGTAAGGGCTCTCTCACTGCCTCTGTCTTGGCCTGGTTTGTGAGCCACTGCCATGCTGAGTGGGATGCTCTGGTGAGGGTATTCAGGGGTGTACTTATGCTGCAGTTGGTTTTTTTTCTTTTTTTTCTTTTGTCATAACCTTCTATTTTTGTTTTTGGTTCTGGTATCTGCTTCTTTTGGGTTTCATTTAGGTTGTTGATCTGTGTGGTTGCTGCTGTGGATTTGATTGGGTGCTGGTGGGAATGTTTTTCTCCACCTTTGCTTGGATTTTTATTTTTGTGCTCTGTTGCTTGGAGATGCTCTGTTTTGCTAGGGTTGGCCTGGTTTCCTGTGGGCTTCTGTTGGTGAGGAAGGTGGGGGGTGGGGGTGTGGGCGTGGGTTCGTTTGGGGTTGGGATTGGGTCATGTTGATCGGGATCAAGCAATAATAATAAATAAAGTACAAAATGAAGATCAAACAATGCACATAGATATACGTGATTCGAAAAAGCTCAAGTCCACGGGAGATGAAGTTTACACTATGTCAAAAAACGAATTAGAGTTACAACTTATACTCCTAACCGATATATGGGGCAAATCCCCAATATACCCTTACCAAAACCACTCGAAATGTATCTCAATCCATATGAAGACCAAGGTTTTAAATGTTGATGTCGCTGGTCATATTGCCAAGATTGGCCAGAGACATGGGGGAAAAAGGGAAAACCAAAGTTTCAAGAAAAATTAAAATTTTCCCCATGTTGTCACATGTCGACCATGTCAAGAGACATGGGGGAAAAATCAAAAAAATTTGAAATTTTTTCCCCATGTTGGTGACATTTCGCCGAGATCGATATCAAGGAAAATCGCTATATGACGATTTCTCTTAATATTTCGTGTCACCAGAGTAAAAAATGGCGACATGTCACCGACATTTAGAATCCTAATGAAGACCACGTCTCTAAAGGTACATTCCTGAACTTAACTCATATGGGGAGGGTATTAATCTCACTCTTTGTGAAAGACATCATTGGGGATCATTCCCTCAGTATAAGGAGTCTCCCAATCATGTATTATGGCCCTTCATATATGTGTGTGTGTGTTTTATATAAAAAAAATAGTATTAGTTTTGTCAAACCGATTGAATTTTTTAATTTTTATTTTCGTTTGGTATGGTTTTTAGTTTTATTCATTATAGTTTGGTTTGGTTTTCAATTTTTTATATCGGTTTTTATTTCGATTGGTTTGATTTTTGATTTATTGTCATGTAATTCGATTTGATTTATTATAATGCAATTCGGTTTGGTTTAAATTTGACCACTAAACCGAACCAAACCAACTCAATTAACCTCTAGTCTCATAGTTATAAGTAGAATATCAGAAAAAAACTAGGAAATATATCTGTAATTTAAAAATAAATATAAAAGTGTTAGTGAAATTAAGCCAAAAGGATATCGCAAGGTATGAGATAGAGAGAGAAATGTGGGAAAGAGAGAGAGTGTGGAGTTGTATCGAAGAGAGAGAGAGAGAGAGGAATCATTGACAGGTTGTTAAAAAAGTTATTTTTTAAAAAATAAACAAATATATTCAGTCAGTGAAGGACGGCTCTTGTCATAATATATAATATATATGTGACATTTTCATTCAACGTATTGTCTTGTAAAATTGGATCTAAAAATAATGTATATTTGGACAATTTACGTACATAATATGCGACTTTTACTGAATATGGGTAGGTATGCCCCAAGGCCCCTAACTTAACCTGCTGCTCCCTGCTTTATGAATGATGGCCCCACAAAAATGATGTGACTTAAGCTATGACGTCATTAAGACAGTATCTATTGTTCCCGGTGAGTGAGGATCTTCTAATATGGCTCTGATATGTCATTTTGTTCTATGTGTATTTGAATTATTTTGGTAAAAAAGTGTTTGAAATTGTAAAAATTTTGGCGAAATAATTTCACTTTGGTCAACTTTGATCAAATTTATTTAATTTAAAAAAATAGTTAAAAATACATTTAAACTATAAACTGTCAAATTTTCATTTTTTTCACAAAAAAAAAATTTATTTTTCACTGAAATTTTTGGGAGAAATAATTTCTAGAATCATGTTTAAAGTAAAAAAACAAATAATAAAAAGATGCATTTAAACTCTATATTAAATACTTAACATTTTCAAAATTAAAAACTATGATTACTACTTACTAGTTATTAAAAAAAAGAAAGAAATTGTTTTTAGTTATTACTTAGTAGTTATTAATTATTATATGTAATAAATATTATTAAAAAAATAAATAAAAAA
>JAUPMG010045205.1:0-28098 GCA_031762675.1 Pachysandra terminalis | reverse complement strand
GTTGATGATGATGAGATTGTTAGTTGAGGGTGAGAGTCACGGCTTGGAATACCAGATTATGCACGTGTGTGTACACGCGTCATATTTTGGGGATTCGGGTCGTGACAGTCCCCAGCGGCTTCTAAAGGTTTGGCGGGCCATCTCTCGGACCTGCTTGCTATGGGCCAAAGCGTTACGGGCCTAAAGAGTAACACCTGCGATCCCGGGGACGGTGTTTGTGTTCAATCTTGGGTTGAACCGATTGAGGAACTCAAACAGAAAATGAAGAATCTCCAGCAGGACTTGTTTGCTATAAGAGCACTGTTGGAGCCTGTACATGGCAACCGAGAGATTCCAGAAAAAAGAAGTTCGTGAAGAAGAAGAGGGATTTCCGTGTTCCTCAATGAGCAATAGGGTTCCTGATGAGATGAGCTTTGTGGTACAAATAGGGCGCTGTCGTCCATCGATGGAGTAAGTGGTAGTGGTCATGGCGGCGGATGAGTTCGGGGAGCTTTGGTTTAATGGGATTCTGATCCCCTTTGATTTTCCGGATCATTTACAATGCACTGTTGGGTTCGTTATATCATCACAGCCTATCTTTAATGGATCTAGTCCTTGTATTGGTCCAAAGGTCTTTGCCTTAAAATTACGCAGCTACATACCACATGGGATTCCGGTAAAATCCTTTCCTTCTCTGTGTGATTTGTTTTTCTCTGATCCCCCTATTGTGTCCAGCTCCTCATTCATAGATCTGGAGCTTGAACTATCTACGGATGGAGGTGAATGCCAAAATTTACTGTGAAATGCTTTCCGTCATGGCCTATATGTCTGCTGATTCTTCCTCAATCATTGATACTGTTGAGAGGGTTACGAATAGCAATATACTTGAGGAGGGGCGTTCTGATTCTGTTTTCTCAGGTGAGGAGTGGAGTGAAAGTGAAGGTTCTGAGTCGGAGCAAGAATTAATGGACGATTGGGTGGGAGTAGAGGACATTGCAATTCTTTTTAGGTTATTAGTGTCGGATAGGGAGGGTAATCCCATTCCATTGGCATCGGCGGTGAGGAAGTTTAGGAGGAATAGATCTGATCAACCGCTAGGTTGTTCCTTGAGAGCCAGAAACACTTCATCGCGTTTAAAATATTCTAGAAGGAGAGTGAGGGTGCGCAAAAATACTAGTGTTTGATGAAGAAAGTAAGTTGGAATATAAGAGGGCTGGGAAGGGCCCATAAGAGGCAAGTGGTTAGGGAGCTTTGCGTTAGGATAAAACCAGATGTTGTCATCATTCAGGAAACCAAAAAGGATATTAGTGCTAGCTTGGTTAGGAGGTTATGGAAAGATAGGTGGTGGAGTGGGGAGTGCTCCCTTCGCTGGGAGCTTCCGGGGGCATTTTGGTCACGTGGGATACTGGGAATGCGTCTGGGGAAGTGTTTTGAGTTGGTAGTTTTTTGGTATCGGTTAAATTCACTGACTCAGTGGATCAGTTTGTGTGGGTTCTCACTTGGGTGGACGGTCCTAATTGTAGAAGGCGTAGGTTGGAATTTTGGGAGGAGCTTAGGGGTATTAAAGAGGCTTGGGATGGTCCTTGGTGTCTTCTTGGGGATTTCAATGTGGTTTCAAGTCTGGAATAGAGGAGTAGAGGTCGGGGTGTGGTTAGAAGTATGAGAACCTTCTCGAGATTAATTCAGGAATTAAGTCTAATTGATTACCCTTTAAGAGGTGGGTGGTTTACTTGGTCTAATTGCCAGGAGAATGTCCTTTGGTGTCGGTTGGATAGATGTTTGGCCTCGCCGTGTTGGGATGACCATTGCCTAACGGTCTCACAATCGGTTCTGCAGAGGTCCACATCCGATCATTGTCTTATTCTCATTGCTTCAGAGACGATTAGACGAAGCCCGTCTCCATTTAGATTTGAAAACATGTGGCTTACAGATAGTGGTTTTAAGGAAAGAGTAGAGAATGATGGGCAAATAGGAACATCAATAGTTAGGATTGGAAGGGGTATCAATTCATGCAATCCTTGAAACATTTGAAGAACAACATAAAGGAGTGGAATAAAAGAGAGTTCGGTCATCTTAATTCAAGAAAACAAATTCTTTATGAGGTCATAGGACGGATTGATGTAGCTGAACAGAACAGGTAGATTTCAAGGGAAGAACGTGAGGAAAGGAAGGAGGCTAAAAGTCAATTGGAGGTTGTTCTTAGACAAGAAAAGATTAGCTGGAGACATAAATCTAGGGCGACATGGCTTAAGGAAGGAAATGAACATACTCGTTTCTTTCACAAGATAGCCAATGGGAGAGCTAAGACTGATCATAGAATGGGTTTTCAGATTTCGGGTGAGTTAGTTGAGGATACAACAAAGATAATTGAGGAGATATCCAAGTTTTATTTGGATCTGTAGTCAGATCAGGATTATTGCTTTGATATTTCGAGCCTAGGGGGGAGGCAATTGACTGCACATCAAGTAGAATGGGTGGAACGACCTTTTGAGGAACGGGAAATTAAGGAGGCGGTTTGGGAATTAGATAAGGATAAAGCCCTAGGACCGGATGGCTTCACAATTGCGATTTATCAAGAGTGTTTAGAGACGGTGAAAAATGATCTTATTAGTGCAATTCAGGAGTTCTTTGAAGGTGGGGTGATTAATAAGGCTACAAACGCTACATCCATTGCTCTTATCCCAAAGAAAGCTGGTGCATTGGTGGCTTTAAATCAAAGCGCATTTATGCAGGTAGACAGATCTTGGATAGCACTTTAATTGCTAATGAAGTGGTTGAAGAATGGAGGAGGATGGGTAAAGAAGGTATGATTTTAAAACTTGATCTTGAAAAAGCGTATGATCGGGTGGAGTGACACTTTCTTGACAAAGTGATGGAATGGAAAGGCTTTGGAGTCAGATGGAGGAGGTGGATTGCAGGGTGTTTAAGGAATGTGGTGCTGTCCTTTTTGTGGAATGGTGAAGTGCACGGTTTTATTGCTCCTACTCGAGGATTGAGACAAGGCGATCCAGTTTCTCCTTTTCTTTTTACCATTGTAGCTGATGTGTTGAGCTGTTTTATGAATAAAGGAGAGGCTTTTGGATTGATATCACGTTTCGAGGTGGATAGGGATCATGTGAGAGTATGAATCATGATAGGGTGGATAGGGATCAAGTCTATTATTAGATGTTTTGAGATGGTTTCAGGGTTAAAGGTGAACTTGGACAAGAGTCGGGAATGAATATGAATCAGGATAGGGTGGAAATTTTTGCATCAGTCCTAGGGTGTAGGGTATCGGAGTGGCCGTTGTCGTACCTGGGTTTACCACTTGGTGGTAGCCCCAAGTCTATTAGTTTTTGGGACCTGGTGGTGGATAGGATGGGGAAGGGGTTAGCCACTTGGAAGAAAGACTACTTGTCATTAGGTGGGAGAATCACTCTTATGAAAGCCGTATTGGCTAATATCCTGGTCTCTTGTCGCTGTTTAGGGCACCTAGTAGTATTGTGAAGTGTCTAGAGAAACTTCAGTGTGATTTCTTGTGGGAGGGAGGTGAAAAGAGGAAATATCACTTGGTTAAGAGGGAGTCGGTCTGTTTGAAGATAGAAGTAGGGGGCCTTAACTTGGGAAATAGTGCTCTTCGTAACACGGCGCTACTGGGTAAATGGTTATGGAGATTCAGCGAGGAAAGGGAGGCCTTGTCGCAAAAAGTGATTCACAGTAAATTCGGCGGGCATCCTAATGGTTGGGACTGTCCTCGGCTTGGTGTTCGAGTACTAGCATCTGGAAGGAGGTTTTGTTGATCTTCCCTTTGTTTTCAAGTCTCACCAGATTTTGTGTGGGAGATGGGAGTCGGGTTCGTTTCTGGTATGATCTTTGGTGGGGGGAGTCTATCCTTGCTGTCCGGTTTGCTCTTCTCTTCAGAGTGGCCTCCGCTAGGGATGCCTTTGCTTGAGACGTCCTCTCTTGGTCAGATTCGGGGTTGGTTTGGAATCTCCCATTCCGCAGGGATCTGTGAGTTGCAGAATTAGTAGATCTTGGGGCCCTTTTTGTAGACCTGGGGGAGGTCTTTATTGATTCCGAGAGTAGGGACCGTCGGATTTGGAGTCCTTGTAGTAGCAATGTCTTTTCAGTGAATTCCTTTTTGTCTGCCATCTGACCTCAATCTATCCAAGTTTCCTTCCCCTTTCGTCGTGTCTGGGTACCTTTTACTCCTAGAGTTAAGGCATTTATTTGGACCGCGATCCTCCATAAGATTAATACTTGTGATTCACTTCAGAGAAGGTGGCCGTCTCGGATGGTTTCACCCCATATGTGCTGTATGTGTAAGGAGGCAAGGGAATCAGTTGACCATCTGTTTCTATATTGTGTTGTGGCTAGAAAGGTTTGGGCTTCTTTCTTGTGCCGACTTGGTGTAGGATGGGTGATGCGTAAGGAGATTGGTGAGTATCTAACACAGTGGAGGTTCCCTGGGCTAGGTGTGAGAGGTAGATTGATGTACTTGGGTGTATGGCACGCAACACTCGGGGTTTTTTTGGGGAGAGAGGAACATGAGAGTGTTTGAAGACAGAGCTAGATTGACCAGGCTGGTTATCGACTCTATTTTACTTATGGTGTGCTCATGGATGGTAGTTCTTCCTGCTTTTAGAGGGTTCTCCATTACTGATATACTGATAGGTTGGTTGGAGGTGACTCGATCATCTCCACACATGGTGCGTGATGGAGGGTGAAGGGATGGATGGTGGGTGATATATTCTTCGTTTTCACTGTTGTCCTTACCTTTTAGGACACGTGGCTTTGGTTTTTGGCTTTTGTCTTTACATTTTGTATGCTGTTTTGGGCTTTGGTAATCATCTTGTGCGCCCCCCCACGCCCCCCTCCCTCTTATTTTTATGCTTATACCCTTTGATGATTAATGAAATTGCTGTTATAAAAAAAAAAAAAACCATTGAGTGAGATACTTGGAATATTGTGCCTTTTTTTAGCTTGTTCTTGCATCATTTCAATGTTAGCATTGAAACTCGAGATTTAATCATCTAAGCCTCGGAATATATAATAGGATAAAACACATCTCTACAACAAATTGTATTGATTTTATCAATTCCAGTAAAGTTGTAATATACCAAATCTTCCTCTGTAGGAATAATAGTCATCAATATGGGCTTATCTTGATGATGCTCAATTGAATTAATATTCAAGGGTTGAACTTCAATTGAAATTTTCTGCTCATCAGAAACGTCCTTTGGTTTTGAATCTTCAATATTAACTTCTTGTGTTTTCACTGTTATTTGTTTTTGCTTCTAAATTAGCCACGGTTTTTTTTTGATATATATTTATTGCTGGTTATTCATCAAGAAAAAAAAAAAAAAAAATTAAGCATAGTTCTGCTGTAGAAGCTGACTATTATTAGCATCCATCTCCAATGGAAGTGATTTGTTCAGGATGATAGGAGGTACAATTATACGTGGACAGGCACAACCGAGGGACAAAACCAGGACTCTAGACTAAAGGTGATGACCTAAAAACAACTATATGATGTCTATACCTGTATGCAAGGAATTGAATGTTATAGAAGACCCTAAAAAAGAGACTAAGAATGGAGCTCTAAACTAGAAACCATGATCTAATACCAAAATTGATGCAGGACAGCAGGAAGCTTTTCGGGTATAGGCTTGAATGATAAATAAAAGAAGAAAAAATAAAGGGAAGGGAAGGGTAATCTGATTAGAATCTCATTGCCAGGACCTTTTTATTTTTTGGAACAGTAAATTCTGGGTTTTATTATTAAAGAGAGATCAGCAAAAGAGGTTCATACAAGTCATGTCAAGTAGGACTAGACAACCAAGGGAAACAAAAGAAAGCAAAAGCCAAATACATTGGATAAGCACATAGCAGTGGCTCAAAAGTAACAGCAGATCCGGGGAAGGTGGTGTAGCACACAGCAGCAACAAGCCGAGAACAGAACTAATGCATAGCAGCAGCCAATGGATCCATACTCCAGCAACAGACTTCAGCGCACAGATCAGACGCAGGAGAAAGCAGCACCACGCCATGAACCCTAGACAAGCAAGGTCAAGGACAGAGGGAATACATAACCGAGAAACAAGCAACATAGCAGCCAGCCCGGCAAGGAAAAGGGAGCACGACAATCAGCTCACAGAAGGCAGGTAGGATGAGGAGATATAAACCTTGGGTTATAGCGCCAATTTTCACATAATTCTCTATTCAAGGCATTGTCCGGCACAGGCGCCTTATAAGCAAGAAGGCGAAGATGGACATCGCTCACGATGTTTCTCGCCACGGAATTCCAAGGAGAGAAGTTATTTTGGAAAATTCTCTGGTTTCTCTCCTTCCAGATGAAATATAGAGCAGCACATAAGCAAAGTTTCCTTATCTGACACACCAAGGTATCACCTCTAAACTGGTCTCAGCATTTTATAAGCTCAAGGTTCCACGGGAGAGGATCACGAGCAACCAGGCACTTCCTTAATACCAGTTTCCAAACCTTCCGAGAGAAGTAGCAATCAAAAAACAGGTGGTTATGATCTTCATTGCTACACCAACAGAGGACACACTTCAGATTTAGGGTCATCTCCAATTTTGAAAGTCTGTGCTTGGTCAGAAGGTGGGATTGGGCCGCAAGCCAAGAAATGAAGGAGTGACGCTGAATATTACCTTTAAATCAGATCAGCTCATGCCATTCCACACAAAACGTCTGGGTCTAGTAGCTTCCCAAGTATCACGCATACTAAAGGAGCCAGACTTCGAAGGTATCCAAATGATCTTATCCTTAGGTAAAGAATAAATTGGGGTATCATTCAGCCGAGTCTACACCTCCTCCAAGGCGCCATTACTCGGAGGGGGGCACCAATTGGATCCGTGGATAAGAATCTCCACGCGGTCATTTATGCTCCAGCCCTCCCTATGGATTTGTCTGCAAGTAAATGAGTTCAAGAGAGGGCCCATCTCATGCCAAGGATCTCAACAGAGCCAAGTATCACATCCGTTAGCAATCTGGAACTTCACCAGATTAATGGCCGTACTTCTGCTCTCTAGGATCTTCCTCCAACTCCAAGAGCAAGCGTGGGGGGTGCGTATAGACCAGAAGTTTCTGCCCATGATAAGATGGAGCCAAACTCAAGAGACCCACAGTGATCTGGCTCTGCTTAGGATTAGCCAGACATAGCGCATAATTGCAACCTAGTTCCATGCACAAACCTGGAGAAGACTCAATCCCCCTTCACGCTTGGGGCTACAAATTTTATCCCAGGCTACTGGGTGTATCTTCTTCTCCTTACTATTACCAGACCAGATGAAGTTAGAACACATCCTATCAATTGTTCTCGGCACTTTCTTAGGCAAGATAAATGCAGACAACCAATAGGCCTGCATGCTAAAGATTACAGATATAACCAATTCAAGTCCGCCGGCATAGGACAGTAACTTACCCTTCCACCCGTTGAGTCTTCTTTCAATTCTCGTGATTAGCGGAATGCAGTCCTTGATATGCAGCTTTTTGGTAATAAGGGGAATGCCTAGGTATTTCATAGGGAGTTTACCTTCATTAAAGCCAAGGATTTGAACAATATTCCTTTTGGTACAGTCCGAAACAACAGCCATAATAATCTCACTGTTAAGGACATTAGCCTTGAGCCCGGCAGCCCTGTTGAACCAATCCAACGCCTTCTTAATGACATCAATCGAAGTAGGATCAGGTTTGGAGAAAACAAAAAGGTCGTCCGCAAAGCTAATCATGCAAATGCCCAAATCACCACATTTCGGATGGAGCTGTAATTCGCTAGAATTGGACATAAGGAATCTGGCCAGGACCTCCATAACAAGGACAAAGAGATAGGGGGAAAGAGGATCCCCTTGTCTCAAACCCTTATGGCCACAGAAAAACCCCACAGAATTACCATTAATGTTCAAGGAATAGGAAGTGGTGGTAATGCATTGTCTTATCCATCCGATAAATACCTCATTGAAGCCCCACCTTTTCAAGGCTTCCAGGATGAACTCCCACTCCACAGAGTCATATGCTTTAAGAAAGTTCATCTTCACAGCACATCTGGGATCCCCTTTATCAAGGTGGTAGTCATGGAGAAGCTCATGGACCAGCAATATGTTATCACTAATCCTTCTACCAGGGATTAAGGCAGACTGATAGTCCTCCACAAGAGAAGGAAGAACATTCTTCAGGCGGTTAGCCAAAACCTTTGCAATACACTTGTAGGTGACATTGCAACAAGATATTGGTCTGTAGTCATCCACGATAGAGGCAGCCTCCTTCTTCAGGATCAAGGTGGTGAAGGTATGGTTTATCTGTTTCAGCATCATCCCACGATTGAAGAAGTTCCCAATAGCTGCCACAAACTCAGCACCAATAACATCCCAGCAGTGTTTGAAGAAGCATGCAGTAAACCCATCAGGTCCGGGAGCTTTGTCATTATGAATGCTAAAGAGAGCAGTCTTAATCTCCTCATTGGTAACCTCCCTGCTAAGGCTATCATTGAGCTCCTGCTCTAAGGAAGCCCCCAAGTCAAAGTTCCAGTTAATGGTGGAGGTTCCAGCCGTGCCCAATAATGAGGTGTAATAATCAAGAAAGTGTTGCTCGATCCGGCTAATATCAGTAATCCTATCCCCGCTGCTGTTATAGATGATGGCAATCTTGTTCGTAGCCCTGTTTCCAATGAGGGATCTGTGGAAAAACTCAGCGTTGTTATCCCCCAAAGAGAGCCATTGTATTCTTGATTTCTGTCTAGTCGTGGCTTCAGCCTTAACATTAAGGATTTTGAACTTCTGAAAAGCCTCAGATTCATTCAAACCGGAAGAGTTGATACTCAGATTAGAGGATTGGATATCTGCAAGCACATTCCTTGCCATCTCCACCTCATTATCCAAATCCGAGAAGGAGGACTTGCTCCATTGCTTGATCTTGATTTCTTCAGCTTAGAAGCAAAAGAGAATAAGGCTGTTCCACGAATTCGCTCACTCCAAACATCAGCCACAATGTCCATAAATTCAGGTTCATACCCAAAAATTATAAAACTTAAAGGGGACTCTGCACCTAGCCTTGTCATCGAATAAAGACACCAGGGTAGGGGTGTGATCAGAGATACCAGGGGGAAGAAATTCCACAGCAGCGACATTAAAAGTGGCAAGGCATTGATGGTTAACAATGGCTCTATCAATCCTTGATTTAATACACAGATCACCTTCAGATTTGTTAGACCAATTGAAGAAACAGCCTTTTGTACTCATATCATGCATCCCCAGGTGGTCAATAAACTCATTAAACTCTATGACAACATTATAGTCAATAGGACGACCCCTGTTTTTCTCGTTCGGATATCTAACAACATTAAAATCCCCAATCAAAGCCAAGGCACCGCCGGCGCAACCTGAGTAGCATGATGCCACAATCTTCTTCTTTCAGTTACCTCGTTGAAGCCATAGACAAAGGAAGCAAAAAACTCAGTCCCAGAGGATCGGATAGTAACCTTGGTGTGAATCATTTGGTTGCACCTGGATACTATGGACACCTGGACAAGAGAGCTGTTCCACAAAAGCCATAATCTGCCTCTAATAGACTCAGAGTAGTTGAATTGATGGTCCCACAAAGGAGCAATCAGATGAGCAATCCGAACAACATTCACACTCCTAACTCTGGTTTCAGCAATACCCATAATACTAACTTTATTAGTTGAGATGAATTTCCTAATTTCAGTCTGTTTGGAGGGGTCATTCAGCCCTCTAATATTCCACATCCCCAGGCAGATCATTTCGTGAGTTTTCTGATTGATCCCCTGGTTACAACCGTACCAGAATCCTCAAGTTTTTTCCTCTCCAATTTCTCTTGTTTCTCAAGTTTCTTCTCAAGCTTCTTTCTTAGTCTTTTCTCTAGTTTAGACTCAAAGGTATTTGAGCAAGCAACCGCATTGGAGGACTCGGGGGGAATACCAACAACCACTCTCCTACTAAAGGGGGTACTAAAACCTTGCTCGCTAGCAGGCAAGGTCCCAATGTTTGGATTTCCATCCAGGCAGGGCCTATCAGAGGATTGTGTAGCACCTTCATCAATATAGACAACAATTTCATTGTTTGTAATGGTTACTACCTCAGCTAAGGCACTATCTGACTGGGGAGCTAATTCCAACCCTGAGGTTGTAGCAGAAACACTAAGAGCTTTGGTGTCCTCAATAACATCAGCCTTCACATCAACACCCAAGTTTGATACATATTGAACCACCTGATCACTCCCTTCAACGTTGGTCAATACAACTCCCTCTCCACTAGGCTGAGCTTCAGTGCCAGCTCCCTCCACGGAGTCAGCAGGGACAGGAACACTACTATTAGTCCATAATTTGTCTAATTCGTCTAATGAGAAGGTCTTACCAGTAGGAACCTAGTGTTTTTTAAATACATGGGCAGAGGGACAGTTCTTCATCAAGTGACCAAAGCCTTTACAAAAATTGCATAAAATAGGCTTCCAGGTATACTCAGCACCCACATCCACCCATTTGGCAGGGAGCCCAAGAGCAGCAATGTTAACCTTGATGGAGTCCGGCAGAGAGCAAGTATTGACTTCGACGCACACCCTGGCAAACTGCATCCTGGTGCCAAGATCAGTAGCTTCGTCCAAATACAAGGGAGTACCCAAGAAGCTAGCAATGTAATCCAACCCATTCACTGTCCACAATTCCATAGGGACATCCACAAATTTGACCCAGATAGGAACTCTAGTCACAATAGTTTTCTCAAAGGACATGCCGGGAGTCCATTCCTTTACAACAAACAGTCGACCTGCAATATGCCATGGTCCACCTTCGAGAACCATGTCTCTGATCAGGGGGTCTGAAAATTTGAACAAGAAGTGTCCCTGAGGCAAAGCAGTGACACTTGATACCGTCAAAAATCTTCGATCAAGAAAGAACCCAACCACGCAACCTGCCCATCGACGACAACCCTCCTGAAAGATCTCAGGGGGAGGGGCAACACACTTGATACCGTCAATAATGGCAGGTGGGTGGTATTGGAGTCGCACCCTGGACCTCACGGAGCACGGGAACAATTCGCTCCACGCAGCCCTGATAGGGGTGGCAGAGGCCTGAGAAGAACCCCCAAGGGGAGGGGCGAGGACAGCGGGGGCTGGAGCAGGGGCGCTCATCCCAAGAGGAGGGAAGGCAACAGGGGAGGACAAGGGGGGGCAAGCCAGCGACACCGCCGGAGTAGTCAGGGTCTGAGAGGGATAGGCGCCAGAAAAGGATGGAGCAGAGATAACAGGGGAAGAGGAAAGAAGACCACTACCCAAAGAGGAAGGCGAAGTCAAACACGTATTTGCGCCAAAAGAGGGAAAAGAAACGGAGGGTAGGGTGGATCGACCCGCATTCGGGACCCGGAGGTGAGAGGAGATGCGGGTGGGAAGCATGCAGAGGGATCCGACCTGCAGGGGCCGGAGTGGAACCAGGGGCGGGGGAGGAAGAGAAGGTATGTGCCATGGAAGAGCAGCAAAGCCAAGTGAGAGCAAAAGGGTAAACAAGAAAGAAACGACAACACCAGGGAGCAGGAACAGTAGAAGAAAGGAGGGGGAGGAGGTAAAAGGAAGGGGTAGGAGAAGAAAGTGAAGAGAAAGTGAGGGAGGGGGAAGAAGAAGAAGAAGGAAGGAGGAAGACAAGAGGAGAGAGAGGCAGAACAACACGAGCCAAGCCTGAAGAGAAGAGGACAGGGGAGCAAAAATGCTGGCAAAGCCGGCAGCCTCCCAGCAGGGGCAAGTTTACGGCATATTTAAAGATCTCTGATGCCGTCGATTAAGGGACTCAATGTTGATGGTGCATCGCCGGGAAATTACTCTCTAGCAATCTTACTCTCATTGCCAGGACCTTGAATAGATTGGAATCTCATCAATATGAAGCAAGGGTTGGTAAAGGAATCTCACCAATACCACATAAATAAGAGGAATCACACCTCAAAATACAATGTGCAAAACTCTATTCAATTTTCGTCATCTATCTTTACACCAATGATAGACCCATATATAGACTTATTCCTAAATCCTAATTACATAAAGAGTCTTAATCTAATACATATACTTGAATAGTCCTAAAATACCAAAATATATCCAAAATAATTTCTAAAACAAGAAATCTTATCCTACTAAAATTTTGACATGAATTTCCTAGATAATCCTAATTTTTAATTACTTTTCTACTCTTAACTCTAATAAAAGCTAAATTGAAATAGTGGAGCAAGAGTGCTTTTGGAAGTCTTCAGAATAGGAAAAGTCTAGTCTCTTGGAGATAGCAAAATTTGATGAGTTAGAGCAATTTCGATACTATCTACGGAGAAGATGAACCACATGATGATGCGAAGTAAGGAGATGGAAGAGGTTATTAAACAAGAAACTATAAGTTGGAGACAAAAATTTCGATGTAAGTGGATCAAAGAGGGAGATAGGAACACGGGGATTTTCCATTGGCTAGCTAATGAAAGGTTCAAAAACAATAATGTGTCCTGTATAGAGGTGGATGGAGTGATCATTGAAGACTAAAATCAGATTGATGAAGCCATAATCAACTTTTATTCCAAGTTTAATTCTGAGATGGATATGAAGTTTGCTGTGAATAACCTTGGGGGTGATAAGATTTTTTATGACTAGAGACGGTGGGTGGAAAGACCTTTTGAGGAAGAGGAAATAAAACTAGCTGTGTAGGGGTTGGATAGGGATAATGCCCTAGGTCTTGACTGGTTTGCGGTGGCGTTCTTTCAAGAGTCTTGGCAAGTAGTTAAATCTGATCTGGTAAAGATTTTTGATGAATGGTTTGAGGAAGGAATTGTCAACAGCATAACCAATGCAACCTTTTTAGTTAATTCCCAACAAACGGGGGACCAAAGAAATTAAAGATTTTAGGCCTATTAGACTCACCACCAGCCTGTATAAAATCATATCTAAGGTGTTGGGAAATAGGCTGAAAAAAGTTATTGGGGGGATTGTATCTGACAACTAGGGTGCTTTCATTAAGGATAGGCAAATTCTCGACAGTGTTCTTATTGCTAACGAAATTGTTGAGGAAGGGAGAAGATTGGGGAAAGAGGCTTTAGTGTGCAATCTGGACTTTGAAAAAGCCTATGATAGGGTAGAGTGATAGTGCCTAGATGTGGTGTTAGAGTGGAAAGGTTTTGTTCCGATATGGAGGAATTGGATTTTAGGCTGCGTAAGGAACGTCTCTTTCTCCTTTGTGCTTAATGGCTGGGTGACTTTGAAAGGCCTATGACAGGGTAGAGTGACAGTGTCTAGATGCGGTTTTAGAGTGGAAAGGTTTCGGTCCGATATGGAGGACTTGGATTTTAGGTTGCGTAAAGAACATCTTTTTCTCCTTTGTGCTTAATGGCTGTTTTTTTTTGATCAGTAATGGTTAATCTTATAATATATGTCAAAATACTGTTCTGTACAGAACTTGCATTTCTATACAAAAACAATTAAAAAGCAAAAATGCCCTATACCCCCAAACTGTCCAACATTCCAATTAATCCCAATAGAACTCCCAGCAGTGATCAAAATCTTCAAACAAAAGACCCCTAAATTCTGGGAAATTCGAAGCCCACAAAAAATGCAGAGAAACAGACATATCCAGCAGTTTTTGAGATTGAATTTCCTTGTCTTCAAAAAATTCTTTTCGCACTCGATTGACCAGGTAATGACCGCAGGGCAAAAGTTCCACAAAATAGAACTTCTATGACTATCCCTCTTCTTCCTTTTCCACCCCGAACTACAACAAACCTCCCTGAGGTCTTGTTGTAAGACCCAACACAGCTTAAATCTACGAAAGAAAGCATACTAAATTCCTCGAACAAACTCGCAATGTAGGAAAATATGTGCAGCAGATTCCTCTTCTTTCTTGCAAAAACAGCATCTAGAATCCAGTGACCAACCCCTTCTCTTCAAGTTATCCACTGTAAGTAATTTAATATCAACAGCAGTCCGCAAGAAGAACGCAACCTTGGATGGTGTAGAAGCCAGCGACCAACCCCTTCTCTTCAAGTTATCCACTGTTAGTAATTTATTATCAACAGCCGTCCACAAGAAGAACGCAACCTTGGATGGTGTACCACTGTTCCAGATCAACCTCCAAGGACCATCCCACAAAGACGACTCCAGAGACTGATACATAGATTTAACTGAGAACACACCTTTTGCTGTTCATCTCCACAATCTGATATCCCCTCCCTCTCTAAATGAGAACATGTAAACTTCCTCAAGAAGTCTCATTACCTCCTCTTCTTCCCTCTCTAACACGTTCCTCCTTAATCTGAGATCCCAACTCCATCCCGGCTCCTCTAAAACGAGGTAATCCTTCAGCCAAGCGTTAACATTGGTAGCTAACAACGCTGACCTCGGAAACCTCTGCATGAAAGGGACTTCCCCACACCAAGTATCCGTCCAAAATTTGATCCCATTTCCTACCCCCACCTTGAACCCAACCCCCTTCACAAAGGCCTCCCAAGTCTTGCTAATCCCTTTCCAACATCCTCTCCCATGAGAGGAATTGACTAGCTTTGTAGACCAACCCCCTTCCTCCAACTCATATTTCGCACTAATTAACTCTCTCCACAAACTCTTATCCTCCACCCCAAAATGCCATTGCCACTTAGCAAGGAGGGCAACATTGAACCTTGTAAAGCTTCTCAAATCTAATCCCCCTTCAGATTTGCTAGAGCACACTTGAGACCAATTGACTAGATGATGTTTATGATTCATCTCATTACCATTCCACAAAAACTCTCTGAATTTTCTCTAATCTTCTTGCAACGATGTCATAATCTTAAATAAAGACATGTATTAAGTAGGAAGATTGGAAAGTGTGCTTTTAATAAGAGTAAGCCTCCCCCCTTTGACAAATACCTTGACTTAACTTCTTCTCCGATCTTTCCACCACCTTATTCCAAACCCCTCTACTTTTATATTGAGTGCCCAAAGGTAAGGTTAAGTATGAGGAGGGCAGAAAACCCACCTTGCACCCTAAACATCTTACCAACAGATTAATATTTCCCACCTCCCCCACCCCAATCAGCTCAGATTTCGAAAAATTAATGTGCAAGCCCGAACACCGCTTCAAAAGAAAGAAACACACTCCTTAATGCCTTCAAATCTCCATGTTTTGCCCTGCAAAAGATTAAAGTGTCGTCGGCAAACTGAAGATGAGAAACACTAGTAGCTGTGTTTCTCACCTTCACTCCTTGGATCAGACTTAACTCTTCAGTTTGTCTTATCAGCTTCCCAAGACATTTCACCACCATAATAAACAAAAAGAGCGATAGAGGGTCCTTGCCTAAGCCCTCTTTAGGACTTGAAGAAACCCACAAGTGAACCATTAACCAATACCGAAAAAGTGGGAGAGCCAATGCAGAACTTATCCGATTGATCCATCTTGTCCCAAAATCCTCAAAATATATAGAAGAAAATCCCAATTTACATGATCAAAGCCTTCTCCAAGTCAACTTTACAGATCAAGGCACCCTCTTTGTTCTTTCTAGACCGAGTCAATACACTCATTGGCTATCGACACCCCATCCAAGATTTGTCTCCCCCCCCAAAGCACTTTGTGTATTACTGATCACATTAACGACAACCTTCTTCAATCTATTTGACAGCACTTTGGCCAGAATCTTGTACAAGCTGCCCACAAGACTAATTGGACGATACTCTTTAATGTCGGAAGCACCTTCTTTCTTTGGGATGAGGACAATAAATGTAGCATTAAACTTTTGAACCACCTTGCCTTTAACAAAGAATTCAGAAAAAACCTTCATCACGTCCTCCTTAATCACCTCCCAATATCGCTTAAAAAATCGATGGTGAAACCATCCAAACCCGACGACTTATCACCATTCATCTCCTTGATAGTCCCCCAAACTTCATTATCGGTAAAAGGTGTCTCTAAGCTGTCCCCGCCTCTAAAATGGATAACACATCACAAGGCAACCCCTCCAATTTTGGTCTGATCCTCACCGCTTCTGAAAATAATTTCTCATAGTAACCTTCCACAGCTTTCTTGGTGTCTTCCTCTTCTAAATACTCCGTCCCATCCACAGCCATCCTCCTAATGGTATTGACCCTGTTCCTAGCATTCGCCATTTTGTGATTTATTTATTTATTTTTTTGTATGTTTATCTCCTTCTTTCAACCACAGGGCCCTAGAATTTTGTCTCCAATTAATTTCCTCCATCTTGGTAACCTTCGATAATTCCTTCTTGAGATCTTCTCTCTCAACTCTTTCTGCCCTACCCATAACACCATCGTCTTCCAAACCATCCAACCGTTTAATATACTTGGATGCTTGGGTGAAGGATCACCTAGTTAAAGGAAGTTGGGGGTGGGTATGCGTTCTTAAATTAGGAATATATTTGATTGGTAAGTAGAAGAAGTAACATCATGATGGAGGAAATTCATAAAATTAAAGTAAGAGATGGGGGTGATATTAGAGATTGGTACGGGGGAGAAAAATTTGGCTTCTCGGTTAAGTCAATGTATAATTCTTTGGCCGGGTTGATAGAGAGGAGGGACCTTGGAAGTTAATTTGGTTTGCGGGGTTTCCATCTAAGGTGTCTTTCTTTCTTTTGGCAGCTGCATTAGATAAAATTCTTAAATGCGATAATCTCAAAAGGAGAGGATGGTCAATGGCTTCGAGATGCTGCTTTTGCAAGATGGAGGAGGAGACCGTTTCTCGTTTGCTTCTTCATTGTGAGGTGACTAGGAAGATTTGGTATTCTTTCATTAGAAGATTCAACTTAGAATCGCTTATGCAAGAACATTTAAAGTCTGTTTTGAGCAGTTAGAGTTGGAAAGAAATAAGGAAAGGAAGGAGTAGGAGCTGCATCTTATGGAATCTGTGCCCGGCAGCAATTTCGTGGACTATTTGGCTTGAGAGAAATCAGAGGATATTCAAAGAACAGGAAAAGGTAACACAAAAGATAATCGATAGTGCCTTATCATTACTTTTTTCTTGGGCTTCAAATTTTACAGATTTTGGGGGGTTTAGTTATACTGATTTTGATGGTATATGGGGTTTGAAATGGGATACTAATAGATTGGTATAGGTGCAATACTTGTTTTTGTACATAAAATACCTTATTGTAAAATTCGGCCTTCGGCTTTTTGAATAGAAACCAAATTTTACCCATCAACCAAAAAAAAAAAAAAACCCAATATCTTCTCCACCCTCCCCGACTTCTCCTTGTTCCACTTTTTTTTAACTCTTCCTTGAGCATCTTGAGCTTTCTACAAAAAACAAAACTGGGGGTACTAACAACTCCAAAACTGTCCCACCAGTTTTTGACTAGCTCCGCAAAATTCGCCTCTTCCAACCATTTATTTTCAAAACGAAAAGGGCATTTTCTGGTCAACTTTTCTTCATTAACCAACATAATATGAGTATGATCTGAAGTTGGTTTAAGCAATGGCCTGCACTTCCGAATACACCTCTTCCCATTTCGAAGACACAAGGAATCTGCCCCATTTGGAGCTGATCAGATTTTGCTGGTTATTAGTCCAAGTGAACTCCCCTCCCGATAAAGGAATCTCCATTAAAAAATTAAAGTCAATAAAGTCCAAGTATAAGCATTAGATCTTGAACTACCTGTCCTCTCAGAACAGAATCTAATAATATTAAAATGGCCTCCAATACACCACGGAAGATCCCACCCCCTCCTATGATCTTCCAATTCTCTCCACATCTTCGCCGATAAGGAATGATTATCGGGGCGATAAACTGTCGAAATCAGCTCTAGATTTCCCCCATTATCCCCTTTCGCCTTAAGCACCTCCGAGATAGAGTAAACCCCAATAGAAGAATGGATCAATTCAAACAAATCTGACTTCCAAGCTACAACTAAGCCTCCCGATGCCCCAACAGTTGGTTTAACCACCAGATCCACATTCCTCACACCCCTAAGCTGGAGCTTAAACTGCTTACTGATCTCCTCCATTTTGGTTTCCTGAAGCATCACATTTTCTGGTCTCCATACCCCCAAAGAGCCTTTAATGACTGATCTTTTATCTCTATTTCCCACCCCCCTCACGTTACAAGAAGGAATTTTTGTCTTCATTAAAACTCTAATAAACTCCCACTTCCTCCAACCTCTCCTCCGGATCTGCCCCCCCTCTTACTAAAAGGGTTACCCTTCTCCTTCAAGGACCAGCTCAACCGATGAAGTTCCTTCAAAACTTTTCTGTTTCTAGACAATGAATCCAGATGTTTCTTTTCAATGCCCGAAAAAAGCTAGAAAGCTTCTGATTCGAAACCCTCCCAAAACACCCCCGCAAATTCCCCAAAGCTAATAATCTTCTTTAAAACCCATTTTGAGATGTCTTGATCATTCAACCTCTCACAGTCTACTGAGAAATCGGATAATAAGCCTTCTAATTCTTTCTCCTTCACTTTTCCAAACTTAGTATCAGTACATCTCACTAACGGAACAGGATCACAATCCTCACCCCATTCCAGAATGAATCCCTTAGCATCCTCATCTCTTGAAGAGACAGGGCTCTCCAGATTGAGAGAACACCCAACCTCCTCTTCAGAAAACTCAACAGCACCTGCATGTTCAATCAACTCCAGGTTCGCCCCCTGAGACCCCAACCCCAACCTCTGCTAGATTCAATTCACTCACCTCCATAGGTTTAGAGGCCCCAAACTCCCCCTCCTTCCCCACTTCTTCTGAAAACTCTGAAATATCCTTAATCTCAAAAACATTGAAACACTTCTCTATGAATCCCCTTCTTTGAAACACATAAAAAGGACGATCAAACTTACCACTAACCCCTTCGTCAGGGGGACTCACTTTCCCCATTTCTAGTTCACATTAGTAGGGGCTGTATTTAGTTATTTCTCAGTAGGGCCGAGGGGATGGGTTTGATCTTTGGATTTAGAGTTGGTAGAGAGCAAATATATATTTCCCACCTTCAGTTCGCAGATGATACATCAATTTTCATTAGGGTGGAATCCGTTCAGATTTACTGGCTCAAATCCATTACTAGATGTTTTGAGATGTCTGGCCTGATAGTGAATATGGGAGAGTAGTTTAACATGTCTTCAGGTTGAGCATGATAGGTTTCATGTATTTACAGATATGTTAGGATACCAGCTAGGGGCATGTCCATTGAGATACCTTGGTCTCCCACTTGAGGATAATCCCAAAAGGGTGGAGTTTTGGTCCCCAGTTCTAGAAAAGATTGAGAGGAGACTAGCCCCAGTTCGTGATCGGATTCGGGTTTGTGGTGGAACTTAGCTTTTAGGAGGGATCCTAGACCAGTGGAGTTAGAGGAGCTTGGCCGGTTGTTTTAAGATCTTAACCTGGCTATTATTGATTCCAAGTCTCAGGATCTCCTGGTTTGGTCTCTAGATGCCGGTGGGGTCTTTTCCCTTCGTTCTTTATTCCATTTCCTCCAGCAGTCGGAGGTAGCTCCTTAGGCCCAGTTTCCTTTTTACCGTCTTTGTAAGCCTCACACCCCTCCTAGGGTCAGAGCTTTTGTTTGGCTTGCCATCTTGGGTAACATCAATATCAGGGACATGATATAGAGAAAGAGGGGAAGTTGTGCCTTCTCCCCTAATATGTGTGTCATGTGCAGGTCTGAGAGCGAATCGGTGAACCCCCTTTTTGTACATTGTGCGGTAGCAAGACATATATGCTCTTCATATGCTCTTCTTTCATCTTGCAGGTTCGTGAGGCTTGGGTGATGCCACAGGATGTTGCTGCTCTTGTGGAGCAGTGGAGGTTTCCAGGATTGGATAATAGGGGTCGGATGATGTACCAATCCCTTTTCTAGGCAGTTTTGTGGTGCATTTGGTTGGAGAGAAATAGGAGGATATTTGAGGATCGGATGTTTCCACATAGTCCATCATTGATTCTATTGTATATATGGTTGCGTCATGGTTGGTGGTACTACCAGAATTCCGAGGGATATCCACATTGGATTTGATGAGAGGCTGGAATGTTGTATACTTGTATGTCATTCTTCTATTAACATAGAGCAGACTAATGCACTTTGGTCTCAACCTCGCCAAGGTTTCATTAGTATGAAGACACACTTGGTTGGTGTTCTTTCTCACTTGGCTACTTCTCAGTGAAAGGTTGTCCAGAAGTTTTGGGAGCTTAAAATGGCTAGTGAAACAAACGAGTTAGAAGGCAGTACATATAGCTTTGGCTGTATAATAGAAGTGACGTCACACATCTCGTTGTATAACCATACAAGAAGCGACCCATCGCACTTCATTAGTACAATCGGCATGCTTGCAATATAGAAGGTTATTGGCATCTTACAATAACAGTTACAGTGTTGTGGCACAAGTCGAAATCCAAGGATAGCAAAAACAGCAAGTTGACAAAACATCTTTTGGTACTTGATTAGGCTGCTCAGGCCTCAGGGTTCAGTTCCTGTTAAAAAAGTTGTTAAATATTGGCAACAAATGTATGTGGTGGCCTCTCTTATCGAAAAGCTACAACGCAGGTTAATTTGGGAGGGTAATGGGAAGAGGAGAGATCACTTGGTTAAGTGGGAGGTTGTGTGTAAGGATAAGGACCTTGGTGGGTTAAATTTGGGTAATACAGTGGATCGGAACTCGGCTTTACTTGCTAAGTGGCTTTGGAGGTTCAATGATGAGCGGGATAACCTGTGGTGCAAGGTGATTGTTAGCAAATATGGTGTTCAAGCGAACATGAGGGATTTGAATCTTAATGCTAGAGTATTATCGGCAAGCCCGTGGAAGGCAGTGTTGGCTTTAGCCCCGTCCTTTCTGTCTATGGTTCGTTTCTCGGTGGGTTGTGGGTCATCTGTGTTTTTTGGCAGGATTTATGGTTCAAGCAGATGCCTTTTTATATTCGCTTCCTTAGTATCTTTAGGTTGGTCTAGTTCCACACTGCTTTGGTGAGTGAGGTTCTTTCTTGGTCAGGTTCGGGTCTTGAGTGGTACCTCCCATTTTGTAGGAATGTGAGGGAGGTGGAGTTGGGGGAGTTGGCTTTGCTTTTTGAGTCCCTTAGTAACTTTGTTGTGGGTCATGAGTGGCCGAACAAGAAGATTTGGGTGCCGGACCAAGGGGGTGTTTTTTCATGTCATCCTTTTTTTCAGACAGTTCAGGTCTGACCGACTTGGGCCCCCCATTTCCTTTTCTGACCAGTCAGTGTGGTCTTCTCCTGTTCCACCTAGAATTAGGGCGTTTGTGTGGTTTGCTTTGCTATATTGGTTCAACACGGTTGACATGATCCAGCGACGGAGGAGTTATATGGTTTTTTCACTCCATATATGCTTTTTATGCAGGGAGGTAGAGGAGATTCTTTACCATATGTTCATTCATTGTGCGGTGGTTGCTGAGATATGGAGTTTCTTTTTTGAGTTGCATTAGGAGAGATTGGGTTATGCCCAGCAGCCGGGTCGTATTTTTTATCGCATTGTATTCGTGGCTATTTTATGACATCTAGAATGAGCGTAATCAGAGGATTTTCCAGGACACAGTGATTGAGGGGATCTTGGTATCAATGGCTTCCTAGGAGGCCTTGAGGCCTTAATTTGTGGGTATCACGGCGGTGGATATTCGGAAAGAGTTGCACAGGATCGCGGTTAGTGGCACCTGTTCTGCGCTGGTGAGTAGTGTGTGTTGGCCACCGGTGGATGGTTGCATGAAGCTAAATGTAGGTTTTTTTTTTCAGGATTATGTGGGTACCTCAGGGTTTGGTGAAGTCTTTAGAGACAGTGGTGGGGAGTACTTGTTTGCATTCTGTGGTCCCTCCTAGAGTTAGAATTTTTGTTTGGACTACTCTGTTATATCGTATTAATACCTGTGATATGCTCCAAAGGAGGAGAGACAATATGGCTGTTTCTCCACACATTTGTTTCATGTGAATCAAGGGGAGACAATGGATCATCTCTTTCTCATTGTTCAGCGGCAAGAGGGATCTGGATGCATTATTTGCAGTTGATGGGTCTGGATTGGGTTTTACCGGAACATATTACAGAATTGTTTGATCAATGGCGTTTCTAGGGTTTGGGTGTATAAGAGGCAAGGTCTTTTGTGATGCTTTCTTCTTTTTGGTTTTGTGGACTATTTGGTGCGAACGGAATTGGCGTGTGTTTGATTCAATCATGGGTACTTTGGCTAGCTGGATGTCCATAAGGAAGGAATTTAGGGGAATCCCTTTGGATTGTATTGTCAGGAATTGGTACGAGCTGATTACTTCCCTAGTTAGCTGCCTAAAGAAGGTTGAGAGTTGGAAGATGCGGCCTAAGGGTTTCTTCAAAGTTAATTTTGATGGATCTTCTTTGGGTAATCCGGGAAGTTCGGGGATTGGAGGGGTGTTCAGGAACTCGGAGGTGGGTATTTTGCGTGTATTTTTTGGCCTGATTGGTTATGCAGATTCAGTTACGGTGGAACTAATTGAAGCTAGAAAAATGAATCTCTTACCGTTACAGGTGGAAGGTGATTCTCAGTTGATTATCTCGTGGATGATTGGTGAGGTAAGCTTCCCACTCCATATGCCCATTGGATTCGTCATGCGCGTTATCTCTCCAACGGCTTGTGTATTTCTTTTAGTCGTGTGGAGATCAGCTAATGAGGATGCAGATTTTTGGGCCCGTAGAGGTGTGAAGAGAGTCGAGTTTGGGGCTGGCTTGCCTCGGGGGGGAAGAGATTGAGATGACGGATAAAATTGTACAGTTTTAATTCTTCCTTTTCTTCCTTTTTGGTTTTTGCTTTGTATTTTGGTTCTTTCTGAATCATATTTTGTGATTCATCATTCCTTGTACATATCTTGATGATTAATAAAATTGTTGTTAATGATCAAAAGAAAAAAAGGGCTGTTTTAATTGTGGTAGTGGCCGGTTTGAGGTATGCTGGAGCGCGGGGTTACCATGTCTTGGTTGTGGAGTGTTCCTCGACATTCGTTATTGATTGGTTGGGGCGTGTGGAGTAGTGTCGGTGGAGGTGGACTCATATGGTTCGGTTAGCATGGTGTTTATGTAGGGAGCGAAATACCTCTTTCCATCTTATATGTAGGAAGGCTAACCGGACGGTGGAGATTTTGGCTAGGAGAGGTGCGAGGAGTAATATGTTTGAAGGGGTTCCGACGGAGAATATGATACATGAGCTGATGTGACTACTATTATTTTCTGCTTTGGGTAGCTTATTGTGGTCATAGGTATTTGTGGTACTAGTTTTATTTCTGTTACTATACTTCCTATGCTCCAAGGGCTGGAATTTTCTAGCCATGGAGGTTGTATATTCTTCTGCTTCTCTTTTTATAAAATATATCAGTTATCAAAAAAAAAAGTATGTGGTTATACACGTGGCGTGCTCTTGGCTCTACAGTACATTGGTTATTCATTAGTCATTACCCAATACCACAAGGGAGTGGGATCACTCTGATTGAGCTCCAGGGCACCTAATAAGAGAGTAGGAGACCCGAGGGTAAGGTCATTTGGATGGTAACAAAGGACTTGTGGTTTGGAGGGTATGAGCAATGGGCTAGTTGTTGGAGAAGCAGAGTGGTATCCTTACCTTTGGAGCCGGTTTAACTTTGAAGCATCCTCTAGTTTGGATCCTCATCTCTTCGAAGCTTGAACTAAACGATGTAAGATTGAATTTCACTTCGTAGCTTCACGCAGCACCCATGATAAAAGTTATGTGGTCATCTCGAGCTATGATTGATGTCTTGGTGTCGCCAGCCAGCTCGCAAACGTCTGTTGGTGGTTATGAATTTGCTATAAATACCCCATGAGGGCTGGAGGAAGTGGCTTTTTGTTTGTGGTTCTCTTGGACTCGTTTTAAAATAATTTTTTAATCGTCTTTTTCTGTGCTCTCTTCCTCATTCCATCCAATTCCATTTTCTTACCCTTCCAGATTTGCGGTTTTAGGGAGGTGATCTATCAATTGGTGGTTTCAGATCATTCTTACGGTAACTGTTTCTTCCATTTCAAGGCTATTTTTTATTTCTCCTTTTTTATGATTCAGAGTATTGCATCTGGAACATGGTGAATCTATAGATTAGGTCTGATCTATAATAGCAGTTTCCCACATAAGGGAGTAAGGGAACAAGGGAGCCTTTATAGTTTGTTAAACTCTCTACTTGTAGTTCATATGCTTTCGGTCTGAAATCAAAAGAAGTTGCTTTTGGGTTAATACAACAACAACGAAAGGCCTTATCCCAAATAGTTAGGGCCGGTAAGACAAATCTTACTCCGCGATCCCTATTATGCCTTTGGGTTAAATATGTATGCTAATTTCTTAATGTACTCAGAGTTCATATCCTTCATTTTGAAATAATAAAGATGCTATATATCTGATAAGAGTTGGAGAACTGAAGATTCTTGACAGAAATAATTTAATCTATAGGGAGGGGTGAAGGAACCGTAAGAGATTACCAACTGCTGAAGATACTCATAGACCTTCAGTCTGATATGAAAAGAGGATACTTTTTGACTATGTATATTTGCCAACTTCTTAAGGTACTCATAGTTCATATGCCTTACGCTTGAAATCAAAAGAGCGTACTCTTGGATTAAATACCTGCTAAAAATTGGGAATTGAATTTTCTTAACAGAAATAGTTTGATCATTGCCTTTTAGGATGGTTGGACAATTGATCCTGTTTTTGCTAAATTCTTAAGATACTTATTGTTCATATACCTTTGGTCTGAAATCGATAGTGTGTGCTTTTGGGTTAAATATTTGATAAAAATTGGAGAACTGAAGATTCTTTTATGACATAGTATGATCTATACCTTTCTGGATGGTTGGACAATTGTCATTGTTTGAAATTTATCTTTTTATGTAATATGTCAAAATGTTTAATAGACTTTTTTTTTTGTCTTTTATCTGTTTTTTCTTTGAAAGGAATTGTTTGGTTCCCCACTCGCCCTCCTCTCTCTTCTTTTGATTTTGAATTGTCTTGAGCAGAGATGATCTTCAGGAAGTCCATATAGGAGGATTAACAGGGTGGCCTCGAAAGGCTCATGTGGCCTGAATTTTGATTGTTTCAGACTGAGTTTTAGGCTTGGGCATATTCAAAAATTGAACTGAATAGTAGTTAAGGTTTTGTTATTAAAAGTTAGATATCCATATCCTTTGAGACCTACCTATAGTTTCTATGTGCTGCACATTCATTGGATTCACTGTTTGATGAAGAGTGATCCGGAGGAGAGGAGACTACTAAATAGTTTCCGACCGGTGGCCAAACAAAAGCACCTACGGTTTTGTTATTAAAAGTTAGATATCCATATCCTTTGAGATCTACCTATAGTGCCAAGCACATTCATGGGATTCACTGTTTGATGAGTCCCAAATAGAATGCTCAAAATCAAGTTATCCAGTACCTGCTGGGCTGGAAATGGGAAACTTTCCTACTAGCAGAATCAGATAACTAACAATCAGTGACTATTAATGATGACCGTCTTAAATACCAAAATCAATTTGAATTATCCATTTTTTTTCGATGAATAACATCGCAATGCTTATATGTTTCAAAAAGCTAGTAAGATACTGTACAATAAGTCCTAGTTGGGCCGAGATAAGGAAAAAAACAAAGGGAAACAAAAGGGAAATAAAGAAAGAAAAAGGGAACCGTAACAGCGTCACTCCGCACTCTCAAACCAATTTGAATTATCCATTCTGAAGCAAGAATTTTTACTTTTTCAAAGAAGTATGATGTAATAAGTCATTTGAATGCAACAGTTAATAACAGATGTTGATGATGCTTTGGAGTGAAGATATCAGAATTCAATATGAGGTCTAAATTTACTTTACTGGTGAAATTTTCATATGCCGTTAAAATACAGCGTAAAAATTACTTGAAATCAAGTGACTGGGGGAATTCGCTTCTCCACTTGCGTGTCATGTGACACTTCCAAATAGTCCACCGTGCACATGGCAGATGCCATACATATGTATAGTTGGGTGCCCTAGGAGTCAAGGACTCTTATTTTTGGGCATCACGGTGGTGAACCCACCTGCAATAGATTGGTCCAGCGGAGTTGCCAGGTGGTTGAAATCAGGCCTTCAATGGCATCCTCCTTTGGTCCCGAATGTTAATGGAACTGAGTTTCTCCTGTGTGGCAGCTCCTTTGGGGATTGATATGCGCCACATGGATTGACCACCATGTGGTGCAAAGCTGTCCTTGGTGGGCCCAACCCTAGACTTGGTAGGATTTAAACATTTTATGAAAGTGGTGAGAGACCATAGGATATAAACAGAAATATATTAGTTATGCTGATTGTTGAGTTGTGAACTAGGTTTGTGACCTGTTAATTTTAAATCTAGAATAAGAGCTTGAGGAACTGTTTTAATTATAGAATATAACTTTGGCATTCATTGAGGACTAAAGCTTAGTTTACTCATGATAGTAAAACCAATGACATCAGTTGTTTAATAATTTGATGGTTTTTACATTCCGAAACAGTAAAGAAAACGATTAGGACTTTTATTGTGTGCATACCTTGTGTTGGCTTTTGGTTTCAAGTAAAAATAGAATGGTAATTTGCGCTTATTAGTTCACTGACAGGTGTGACATTTTACAGATTAGACTTGCAGAAGCTCAACATCAGAATACTGAGCGGGAAGATATGAGACCAGAGATATTGGAGAAGTTGGCAAAATTGGAAGGTTGGTGCAAGGAGCTAAAGCTTTTGGAGGATAAAAAGGAAGGGCTGGCATCATCATGAGTAAGTTTTGTGTTGGGATGTAGTGCAGTACATAGTGTAAAGGATCGTCCGATCCAAGACGATCCAACTTGGGATTGGACCGGGACGATCCCCGAGTTGAAACCGATCCTAAATTAATGCAAAATATAATGACTCGGTCTCCGTATCGGGCGATCCAACTCGGAATCGGGGAGCCGGATCGTCCGATCTGTCTCGGATTGTCCGAGTTGGGTTTTTGAAATTTTTTTTTATTGATTTCGGATTGTCTGATCCCAAGTTGGATCGGCGATCCAACTCGGGATCGGAGCGAGACGATCCCCGAGTTGGATCTGAGATTAAACACTATGGTGCAGTATGTTCTCTATGGTTTGGATTCTTATCCTTGTTAGTGATGGTGTGACCTCATTTTCAGTTCATAAGCTCATTGAATTGGATTTCGGCCTGTCCTGCCAATAAGCTGTAACAGTTGCATAGGTCGTAGTTAAAAAATAGGCTGCCTGACCATCTGATCTTATCCATATTGGGGTGGTCAAGAAAGTTCTGTTGAATTGACCGTGAAAGGCCAAAAGCAAAACACAGAACAAGGCCTTCTGATAAGACTGTTGGATCATCTGGTCTACATACCTTTTGGACAATGTCATGCATGATATTGTCCACCTACTAGTTGCTTTAGATTCTGAAGTATATGTACGTGTGGTAGAAAAGGGACTCATACTGTTAATGGCCTGGGGAATTACTGCTTCCTTCAGATTTACATCCATCAACACATCAAACTAGATTTTCTATGGGAAAGCTTGGTAATTTTCTAATATGTTGTGAACATTAGCGAAATTAGCAATATAAAGCAGTTGCCAGTCTTTAGTAAGTAATTGTTTAGAATAACCATCCTACAACTGGTCATTCTTCAAGAATTTTACTTTTACTCATTAAAATCTTGGTCTTCATATAGGAACCTGTCTTATTCTACTCCTGTTTGGAAGACCAAATTTGTACGTTCGTGTATTTTTATGGTCTGTTGATATTTCCCCTCTCCTTTGATTTTGAGGGGGCTAAGAAATTATGGTAATGATTTAAACAGTTCATTCTTTTTCATTTCATTGTTGATTCTGTAAATTTTTGCAGATTTTCTGAAGGAAGATCAATACCAGAGCACTGAATGGGAATATATGAGCCAGAACAATTCAGTCAAGGTTACAAATTTGGATGATTAAGGTAAGGAGCTAAAGCTTCTAGAGGATGAGACGGGGAACTGGCAGCATCAGGGATTGAGGTTGTGTTGGTGTGAAGAAGCTGTACAGTATTATCTTAGGTTAATTCCAACCCTCATTGGGCATGGATAAACACTAGACGTGGTCTTGGACAAAGAATACCATAGGAACAGGAACCTTCAGTGCTTGTTGACCAACAAGGTTCTCATCACCAAGTGTTTGCAGAGTTTGCTTGTTATACTTTCATTTTCCATG
>JAUPMG010045194.1:0-14106 GCA_031762675.1 Pachysandra terminalis | reverse complement strand
ATTTAGCATATTTTGACCTTATCTTTGCATAAAAATAGGTATTGGTTTATGTATCCACCGTTTTCCTTGCGTATCCATCGTATCCGTGATTTTTACAAGCGTATCCTTGTCGATACTCGATACGTATCCGTTTTCGAGCCGACCGATATGCTACCTCGATACGATATTTTGAACCACGGTCGTGCCGGCCCGACATAGCACTATGTACACCCCTAATTGGGTGGGTGTTTTTCCTGAACTTAAATATTTTATTTTTTTCCCCATTTATAGAGAATTGGGGACCTGTTGCTGCCTGTATGTAATGTTGTTTGGTTTAGATTTGATATTTTTGATAGCACATTGTATATAGTTTGTGTATATAGGGATTTGCCCTTTGCTTTGGCCTTAAGTTTATTCAGGAAAAAAAATGATAACAGAAAACATCCTGGTTAAGCATATACAAACTACAATTCTGAGAAAGCCTCCCAATTACTACATCAATGATCAAAAGACACATCGAAAAGTGAAGACTAGTTAAACACCATGATGCCTATCCTGGGATAGGCATCAAGAGTGCCTTGTCATTGAAAATCCTTAAATCTTACTTTCCATACACTCCAACAAATTCACAGGAACCATCTTCCCAAGTCGAAGCTTGGGAACCAAGGGACCTAGGATGCCAATCATCGTACTGAATAAATGTCGTCAGAAAGGACCAAGAAACTATAAATGGAGACAGATGATATGAACACACTGCTGAGGCCACTTTGCAATGAATAAACAAATGTCATACATTAGACACCGATTCAACATGACCCAACCTCTACTAATTAGATTGTGATTATGAGTATCTTATCCAAAGCCATGCACCTGGGAAGCACAAACATTTTGGGGGGATTTTACACCTCCAAATTCTGTCACTCTTCCTTTAGAAACTTCCAAGAGATTTATAAAAGGATTTGATGGAGAATTATCCTTTCTCGTCAAATCTCCCTCCCTCCCTCCCTCCCTCTCTCCCTCCCTCTCTCTCTCTAACCCATCCAACTCCACTAAGAATAGAAGATACCTACACTCCAATTTTCTAGGTGTAGGATTTTTAGAGAATTGAGGGTTTCAAATCACCCTTTTGCTCCTCTCAAAAAAATGGCAAATAGGAAGATTCTTTGTTGGAGCAAATTTGTATAGCCTATGACAGATGTTGCTACTGTTCACGGAGTTGCACATAGGCCCTTAAGAATCTTCAGAAAGAAACTTGAGGGCGTTAGATTATAGCTTCTTATTTAGAGCTTTCCACCTAGGGCTGTATAATCCTATAATTCACAAAGAATTCCAAATTCAGTAAAGCTCAATTCTCAAAACAAGGCGTGTGCAAAATACAAATCTGATATCTCACTTTTATATATTAGGAGTTTCCATAAAACAAGAAGTACTACATCGAAAGTTTCCTCATCTTTCATAATTCTAATATATTAAGTTTTTAAAATTTTCATCCTAAACTAGCAATAGCCATTAATCATAACTTTTAAACATGAAGAAAGCTGTTAAATTAGAACCTAAACATAAACCAATAATCTTGTAATGAACTGATCATTTGTTTTTGACCTTAACATCCCCAATACACATTTATGCCACATAATATCTGGCTCGTTTTATAGGTAATTGATTAAGCTTTTTAATTATGTCAAAATCATGGCTCTTGCGCACTAATGCCTGAAAATCAGACTAAAATAAAGTGGAAGGATTTCGGTCCATGTAATATTGTTCTTGGTCCAACACTTCTCAAGCCACATTGATTCATGTGGTCCAACACTTTTCAAGCCAAATTGATTCACACATGAACACCCAACATCTTCTAAACATAGAAGACGCTACAGCATGATTATGTTCTTTTCAACATTTTTTTTTTTTTTGATGAATAATGAAAGATTATATAAAAAGAGGGAGAAAAGAAAATACAAGGTTTCCCCAAGTGGGGGAAACAAGAACAGAAAAAACAGAAAATACATCACGAGGCCCACATCTACACATAACAAGAACAGAAAAAACAGAAAATCAGGTTCTTTGCACCATTATCATGGATTTTGTTGTGGGATAGTTCGAAAAACAGGCATATTCTGAAGAAACTAAGATTAGTTTGCTTGTAAGGGTAGCCAGTGATGTTATAGCAATTGATATTTTTTTTTTTTTGTTATTATGAATTGATTTCCACATATCATTATATCAAATGTAAAGATTTATTTTATGACCTTTGTATTGAATGTTCAGTTTAAGTCAGAGGTGGCCACTTTGGCATCTTCCCCTAGGCTGATGTCTCAAGCTTAACTTTGTAATTCAACTAGGCAGCCAAGGTGGTGGTTTTAGTTGGTGTTTTTGAAATGTTATATTTGAGTTGGTAGATTTTTCCCTAAATAATAGGTGAAGTTATTTTTTGAATCATAGTGCTGGTCTTTGATGAAATACAAGTTTGAAATTTATCTGTCAAATATTCTACCCCTTGTGCATGTTTCTCTAATATCCTTCTCTTGCAAATTGATGCGGATTGGTCTTTAATTATTAGTTCTTTTAGACTCACCACTGACTGACCTAAAGCTGAAACTTTTGACCCATTGTTCTGTAGAGGACCATAAATAGGCTAGTAATTCAACCATCAAATTATATCGAAATTTGTCTGCATCTGTGTGTAAATATCTATACATTAGGATTTAAATCCACCTTGTCCTTTTATGGTTTATACAAATATATATTTTAGAAAATTATGCTGTTGTATTTAGCCTTACTCATCATCATTATTGTGATATGATACTCTGCTCTGCCTTCTGTGAATTTTCAATTTTCATCTACGACCAATCTCTATATTGGGCTTCACCAAGAAAACCCATCATGCACCATGTAATGGTGGACCCCCACGTAATATCGGACTTAAAAGAGGAAACCACATGGTGGAAATCGATCAAAGATTATATATGTGTTTGTGTGCTCAGGTCATTTTTTTCTTGCAAGAAGTTTTATGCTTGCGACCATATTTGCTTTTGGCAAACTGCTCTTTCTAAAACAGAGAATGAATGTGCTGCTTTTGCAGTTTCTTTGATTTCCTCATAACCTCAAAACTTTTTATAATACTAAAGGGTGTGTGTTTCTGGCACAGCAAGGTAACAGTCAGTCTTAGATATGCAGATCTCACCTCTATACTGCCAACACGAATCAGAGTCTTTGCATGGCCCGTTCATTCATCCAGAAAGAATACAACGGCAACAACAATGATCAGGAAAGGAAATGGACTGCCGGGGACCCAATCAATTCCAGCTCGTCTATCTTGTGCAGAAGATGCCTTACAAACTATGAGCTTGCCAGAAGGTCATCTTACCCATCCAATTGAGTAAACCAAAATACTTGTTGAATAAATGTCTACCAATTGAATTGTGATACAACAAATTCATGTAGCTGGGAGGCCTGCCCTATGCTCCATACACACACACACACACTCACACACAAACAAAAACAAGCACAAGCACAAAAGCACACACCTTGATACTTGTGATTGAGAGTTGATCTGTCAGGTAATCCTACACTTCTACCCACCTAGTTTTGACAGTCAGAAAGCTGCTGTGAACTGTCCTAATAGAAAAAGTGATTGAGAATGTTGTTTGATCCATGAGATTTCTCCTAGTTGAAAGCTATCATTGTGATTTTCACTCCCCTTACGTTTGGTAAATTGCTCCTAATCTCACTGGGCTGAGACCCTTAGGTTCCTTTATCCAGTTTTATTGGTCCATAAATTTAATCGATCTTCAAAAGTTTTTTCCAATGTCTGGTTACTTCGGTTTTTGCAGCATATGCAGAGATTGTGTTAAACTTACCGCAAACTCTCCATCAAATATTTCAACATTCATTTCCACTTGAGCATTGAAGACATTCCTCTGAAAGATTTGAATCAGTACAAGGGTACTGTTGGAAGTAGCGTTGAATTCCTTTAAACTTCACAACGGGTCTTTTCTTGACCCCAGTTCCCTAGCTGAAAAGGTCTCCAGGTATGCTGTTTTGCCCATACTAGCATTGAACTGATTGCCAAAGAGCTTCTTATTGTTGGCCAGAACACAACTGAAAGTGGGAAGTTTTATTTTTCTAGCAGGGAGAACAAAATGGGTCGAGATCATTATTATGTTTAGTTGACAGCATCAAATGTGCACCTTTTTCATGTAAATCTGTGTGTTGGAGTTATATTAAAAAGGAAATATCACGTTAAACAGATCATTTGTCGGGGTGCACTAAGTTCCTACTGCAACTGATAATACTGAAAAACCCTCATTCATTTAGCTAATATGCCTTCAACTGCATGTTTTCAGAAAGCAATCAAGGGAGATCACATCGATGGAATACTTTTCTGCTGATATGCAATGAATTCTCTTACAATAGCAGAAGATTATGTGTTACTTCAGGCCTCTGGAAAGCTGAGCCAAAAAAAAGCAATTGTTAGCTTCTTTCCCAGTAAGAAGTAAATGATTAGTATGTTTGGGTTGAATACAATGGAGACCTACTAAAATCTGAATTCAAAAACTAGTAAATTATTCTGGATAACTCAATCCGACGGTTGAAAATTCAAAGTTCCTTATAGATTCCAAACCTATATTGGACTCAAATCCGATTTGAGTAATATATGGATCCAGATCCCGCTTGCATATCATGACAGAGCTAGTTGCTGCATTAACTCTTGAGATTTGGCTTGAGGTGGGGTGTTTTGCGCCTTCTGAAGCTTGTGCTGTGGTGCTGTGAGACTGGTTATTGAACCTATCATTGACGGTCTGGTCTGGTCTGGTCTGTTCTGTGAGTATGCTAAGCTAAAGCCAAAAGAAAAGTCGACTGGTCAATGGTCCCGGCTTGAGTGCCAAAACATGGAGAAACATTTGTTGTAGATTGGTGACTTGATACCACACCAAAGCATGAGGCTATTGTCCAATTATGAATTGTAAGAGCTTGATTTCAAATATAATGCTTCTTTGGTTTCTCCCGCATAGCAGATTGTAGCCGTTCACATCGAAATTTGAAGTGGAAAGCTTGCGGCGTCTTTTAATCGTATAAAATGCTTATTAACCCAAACAAAAAGAAAAACCTTCAAGAAATCGCCGGCATCTGAAGCATTCTTTCACAAAATGGCTGCTACAGACGGCATTCTTTCACGTAAATGTTGCATTGTCTTGATACAATAGCATCAAAATGCCTAGTTCAAACTAATTGGTAATACCCAGATACATGAGCTGGAGAGCCAGCCAGGTTAGCTAACCCGTGTGGGATATTTAAGGTTATCAAAAAGGTTTTATTGATGCTACGACCTCCAAGTATAAGGACCACAATCCATTGAAACAGTCTGGACTGGAATGATGCTTCTGTATCCTTTCCTTGTCACAAAAGCCTTTTGATATAGTAGTTCACATTCCCCTCAATTCAATGGATTTCCTAAATCCTTCTCTTGCCTTTATATCACAAGGGCTACGTTTCTCACGTTTGCAATACATTTTACTGCTCCCATTGGATCCCCCCAACCACCATAGAATCCAAAAAACAAATGCAAATTGAGGATATCACTGTTGAGAATCCCATCTTTTCCCAGCTTTACCATCTTGCAGTTAATGGTGAAACTGTGGCACTGGATGTCCCAACCTTAGCTGAATACTCACTTGGTTTACAGCAGGGGCCGCCTTCAAAATCTCCTCCTCTGCTTCTTTTGCCATCTCCATCGCATCTCTGGAATGAGTAAATGGTATGAATAGTTTTCTTTTGGCTGACTTTATCATATATACAACATTGGAAGAACATAGAAAGGGAGTGCTCACCGGATTAACATGTCAGGGGGCATGGAGACCTCAACTTGGAGAAAAGTCTTTCCTTGCAATGAGTGGCGTGTTATGTGCTCAACAACCATTTTCTGATGAGATCCATTCCAACTTGTTAAATGCACTTAAAATTGATGATAATCCAGCTAATATAAAGCATGCCAAAGACTCAAATAGATTAAAAGAAGTAAAGCCTAAGGAATTCATTTTGGCAATTCAACATAATTTGCTATAAAAAGGTGAAGCATGCCATTCATCTAATCATGTCTTATTCGCATTGATTTTTATGTGTAGTTGGATGTCAAGCTTCTTCTCCTAGAAATTAGGATGTAGGAGTTGTGAGGTAAAGATCAAGCATCAACAAAATGCTTTATCCCAACTAGTAGGAGTCGGTCACAAAAAGCTTATTTTTTTGGTGACTTGGAACCCCCGACCCCACTTAGTGGGGCTAGGGTAAACCCTGGACACATGACCCCACCCATAAGGATCATATATTAGGTAAGCCTAAGGACTCGAACTTGGGACCATCAGTTCCTGAGCTGGAGAGCCTGGCAGTTGAGCTAACCCGTGTGGGTTCAAAAACCTTCAGTCACATGTCTTCAAATACAACTTACCCTAATATCATATCATTAGTATCATATGTTGTATCTAGCTCTTGCAATAAGTTAGTTCTTAGTGCTGACAAGCATATCAAAATACATGACATAAATGACTATAAACATTGAAAGAAGATGTACTTGTACGTCTAGGCGATGAAATATTTTTAGGAACAAGCAACTCAATGATTTTCGTCTCCAGTTCCAACTATGTTTTCATCTCTTGCAATGGATTCATCAAAATCATTCTTTTCAACATATCTTTTTTCTCGGTATCTTCCATTAGTTTGGAGTCTGGAACATGAAGAACATATTCTAATGAAATAGATGGAGAGACATTAACAGTGCTCCATTTCCCGATACAGAAGAAAGAGATCCATCAGCAATCCAAACTTTGTCTCTACCAGAACGAAAATCATCACAAAATTTTGACCAGCAAAGTGTGCATAAACATTCACACATCATACATTTTTTTTGACACATTTCAAAATTGTGATCAGAAAAGTGCGTATAAACATTCACATCACAATTTTTTTTTTTTATCAATAAAGGTGTATAAGCATTCACACATCACAATTTTTTTTTTATCAGTAAATATAAATATTTACATCTCAATTTTTTAATCAGTAAAGTGTGTATAAACATTCACACATCACAATTGTTTTTATTAGTAGTGTATAAACATGCACACATCACCAAAAACAAAAAATTATCAGTAAAGTGTATAAACATTCACATCACAAATTTTATTTTTTTGACCGGTAAAGTGTTTATAAATATTCACACCACAATTTTTTTATCAGTAAATTAATATAAACATTCACATAACAATTTTTTTTACATTCACATCACAAAATTTTGATCATTAATGTATAAAACATTCACACATCACATTTTGTTATCAGTAGTGTATAAACATTCACATCACAATTTTTTTTTTATACTCACAATTTTTTATTTTATTTTTTGTATTCACACATATCACATCAAAATTTTTGTTTTTGATCAGGAAAGTGTGCATATTCACATCACTAATTTTTTTACACAAATTTTATTTTTTTATCAATAAAATGTTTATAAATATTTACATATCAAACAATTTATTTTCGATCAGTAAAGTGTATAAACATTCATACATCACAATCATTTTTTTTATCAGTCAAATCTATATAAACATCCACACATCAAATTGTTTTTTTGGCATTCACAATTTTTTTTTTGTATTCACACATCATAAATTTTTTTTCGATTAAGAAAGTGTATAAAGATTCATACATCACAAATTTCTTTTGACATTCACACATCACAATTTTGATCAATAACATGTGCATAAACATTCACACATCATAATTTTTATTTTTATTTTTACATTTACACATCACAAAATTTTAATCAGTAAAGTGTATAAACATTCACAATTTTTTATTAGTAAAGTGTCTATAAACATTCACTTCACAAATTTGTTTGTGACATTCACACATCACAAATTTGTTTTTGACTTGTAAAGTGTGTATAACCATTCATGCATCACAAATATTTTTTTTTATCAATAAAGTGTATATTCACACATCACAAAAAATATTTTGATTAGTAAAGCGTATAAACATTAACACATCACAAATTATTTTTTTATTAGTAGATTGTGTATAAACATTCACACATTACAAATTTTATTTTGATCTGTAAAGTGTGTATAAACATTCACATCACAAATTTTATTTTGATCAGTAAAGTATGTATAAACATTCACATCACAAATTTTATTTTTTATAAGTAAAGTGTTTCTGAACACACATATCAGAAAATTTATTTTCGAACAGTAAAGTGTGTATAAACATTCATACATCACAATTATTTTTTTGTATCAGTCAAATGTGTATAAACATTTACACATCACAAATTTTTTTATCAATAGTGTATAAACATTCACACGCCCAAAATTTTGATCAGTAAAGTATGTATAAACATTTATACATCACAATTTTTTTAACAGTAGAGTACTAAAGTGTATAAACATTCACATCACAATTTGTTTTTACTCAAAATTTTAATTTTTTTTGTATTCGCATCACAAATCAAAAAAGTTGTTTTTGATCAGGAAAGTGTGTATAAACATGCACATCACAAATTATTTTTTACACAAATTTTATTTTTTTTATCTGTAAATAGTGTATAAACATTCACATATCAGAAAATTTATTTTCGATCAGTAAATTGTGTATAAACATTCATACATCACAATTATTTTTTTTATCAGTTAAGCCTATATAAACATTTACATATCACAAATTTTTTTTATCAGTACAGTATAAACTTTTACACATCATAATTGTTTTTTTTTTATGTCACATCACAATTGTTTTTTATCAGTAGAGTGTTTATAAACACTCACACATCACAAATTTATTTTTTTAATGAGTAAAGTGCTTATAAACATTCACACATCACAAAATTTTGATCAGTAAAGTGTATAAACATTCAAATCACAATTTTTGATACTCACAATTGTTTTTGTATTCATACATTTGTTTTTTTATCAGGAAAGTCTGTATAAACATTCACAATTTTTTTGACAAGCACACCACAATTTTGATCAATAAAATGTGTACAAACATTCACACATCACAATTTTTTATTTTTTTTTTACATTCACACATTACAAAATCTTAATCAGTAGTGTATAAACATTCACATATCACATTTTTTTATATTAGTAAAGTGTTTATAAACATTCACACATTACAAATTATTTTTTGACATTGACACATCACAAATTTGTTTTTGACCAGTAAAGTGTGTATAAACATTCATGCATCACAAATTTGTTTTTTATCAATAAAGTGTATATTCTCACATCACAAAACCTTTTTTTATTAGTAAAGTGTATATAAACATTCACGCATCACAAATTTTTTTATTAGTAGTGTATGACATTTACATATCACAAATTTTATTTTGATCAGTAAAGTGAGTATAAACATTCATGCATCACAATTTCTTTTATTAGTAGAGTATAAGCATTCACACCACAATTATTTTTTTTGATATTCACAATTTTGTTTTGTATTAACACATCACAAAATTTTAATCAGTAAAGTGTATAAACACATCACAATTCTTTTTATCAATAAAGTGTCTATAAACATTCATACATCACAAATTGTTTTTTGACATTGACACATTACAAATTTGTTTTTATTAGTAAAGTGTATATAAACATTCATGAATCACAAATATTTTTTGTAATCAGTAAAGTGTATATTCATACGCCACAAAACCTTTTTTAATTAGTAAAGTGTATAAACATTCACATCACAAATTGTTTTTTATCAGTAAAGTGTGTATAAACATTCACATAACACAAATTTTATTTTGATCAGAAAAGTATATAAACATTCACACATTACAAATTTTATTTATTTTTTATTAGTAAAGTATGTATAAACAATCACACATCACAAATTTTATTTTTTTATCAGTAAAGTGTAAATAAACATTCACATATCAGAAAATTTATTTTCAATCAGTAAAGTTGCATAAACATTCATACATCACAATTATTTTTTTATCAGTAAAGTGTGTATAAACATTTACATATCACAATTTTTTTAATTAGTAGAGTGTATAAACATTCATACATCACAATTGTTTTTTAACAATAAAGTGTGTATAAACATTCACACATCACAAAATATTTTTCTGATTTGTAAAGAGTATAAATCATTCAACATCACAAATTTGCTTTTTAATGCGTAGAGTGTGTACAAACATTCACATCACAAAAAACAATTATCAATAAAGTGTGTATAAACATTCAAATCAACAATTTGTTTTTTTACTAGTAAAATATATATAAACATTCGTACATCACAATTTTTTTTATTAGTAATGTGTATAAGCATTCACATTTCATAATTTGTTTTTTGATCAATAAAGTGTGCATAAAACATTCACATCACAAACATTTTTATCAGTAAAATGTATAAACATTCACACATCACAATTTTTTTATTGATCAGTAAAGTGTATATAAAGATTCATACATCACAAATATGTTTTATATCAGTAAAGTGTATTCAAAGATCACAAAACTTTTTTTAATCAGTAAAGTGTTTATAAAAATACACATCACAAAAAAAAAAGTTAATAAATAAAGTGTGCATAAACATTCACTTCACAAAATTATTTTTTTGGTCAGTAAAGTGTCTATAAACATTTACAATACAATTTTTTTTTACATTCACACATGACAAAATTTCGATCAGTAAAGTGGGTATAAACATTCACATCAAAATATTTTTTTTTACCAATAGAGTTTTATAAACATTCACACATCACAATTTTTTTTTATCAGTAAAATATGTACAAACATTCACACATCATAAATTTTTTATTGATCAGTAAAGTGTATACACATTCATACATCACATTTTTTTTTATCAGTAAAGTGTATTCACACACAACTTTTTTCTTATCAGTAAAGTGTAAAAACTCACACATCACAAAAAAATTTAATAAGTTCGTAAAAACATTCACTTCACAAAATTATTTTTTTGATCTGTAAAGTGTTTATAAACACTCACACATCAAAGTTTTTGACAGTCAAATCACAAATTTCTTCTTTTTGATCAGTAGAGTGCGTATAATATTCACAAATCACAAAAAAAAAAAAAAAAATTGATCGGTAAAATGTGTATAAACATTCACACATCACAAATTTTTTATTGATCAGTAAAGTGTGTATAAACATCTATACATCACAAATATTTTTTTTATCAGTAAAGTGTACTCAAACATAACAAAACTTTTTTTTATCAGTAAAGTGTGTATAAACATTCACATCACAATTTTTTTTCATCAGTAAAGTGTGTACTCGCTTGTTCCAATCCTAGTAAAAAGCTTTAGATCCAATTTTACACTACATACAATATTCCATTCCGACCCTCACTAGCTCTTCGCTTGGTTGTACAAGAAGCATGCCCCATCAAATTTTTTTCTTTGATCAGTAAGGTGTTTATAAACATTCACACATCACTAATTTATTTTTAATCAGTAAAATGTATAAACATTCACACATCACAAAATTATTTATTTTTAATCATTAAAATGTATAAAGATTCACATCACAATTTTATTTTATTTTTCTGACATTCACACATCACAAAAATAATTATCAGTAAAGTGTATAAACACACATCGCAATTATCAGTAAAGTGTGTATAAACATTCATAGATCACAAAACAAAAATGAACAGTAAAGTGTGTATAAACATTCACATGACAAAATGTGTTTTTTTGATCAGCAAAGTGTATAAACATTCACACATCGCAATTTTTTTTTTATCAATAAAGTGTGTTTAAACATTCACATCACAATTTTTTTTTTATCTGTATAATGTGTATAAACATTCACATCACATTTTTTTTATCAGTAATGTGTGTATAAAACATTCACATATCACAAAAGTTTCTTTTAATCAATAAAGTGAGTATTAACATTCACACATCACAATTGTTTTTATTAGTAAAGTGTATAAACATTCACATCACAATTTATTTATTTTTTTATCAATAAAGTATGTATAAACATTCACACATCACAATTTTTGTTCTTTCGATCAGTTAAGGGTGTATAAACACTCATACATGACATTTTTTTTTATCAGTAAAGTGTCACATCACCGCTTTTTTATCCGTAGGGTGTACAAATAGTCACACATCAAAAATGTTATTTTTTGATCAGTAAATTGTGTACAAACATTAATACATCAAAAAAAATGATCAATAACGTGTGTATAAACATTCACACATCACAAAAAAAAATTTATCAATAAAGTGTGTAATCATTCACACATCACAAAATTGTTTTTGATCAGTAAATTGCCCGGGACTCGAGCTTGGGACCTCTAGCCTAATATCTTATCATTAGTATCATATGTTGTCTCTAGCTCTTGCACCAAGTTACTTCTTAGTGTTGACGAGCATATCAAAATACATATGATATAAATGATTATAAACATTCAAAGAAGATGTACACAAGTAAATAAATGATTTGCACTTGCTTGTGAACACACAAGTCTAGCAGTTAATGAAACTTTGACCCTGCAACATAACAATTGATACAGATGTAAGCGCTTATGAAGATCCATCACCATGTATTTAATTGAGGCTAAAAGCATTGTTCCTACCTTAGAAAATCTGATTTTCTATTTTATTGGTAGGTACCTTAGATAATTTGATTTAATCAGTCAAGTCAATTTTTTTTCACGACCACGGGAAGTGGCAAAAGAGGTCCACCACAAAAGAATGAGGTATGAGTTATCTTATTGATCTTGATCGGGATATTCTATTCAATACATAAACAGCAATAAACAGAAGATCATCTCATAATTCTAAAGAGTTGGAAATAAATAAAAACAAGTAGAATTATACCTCTGAAAACTTCGACGAGAAAATACCAGAAACAATGGACACTACATCGTTTTGCTCTGAGGAGATATTTGCAGTTCTATGATCCAGACCCTTTACAGTATCCCGTTGGTCTATGATACTGGGGGAATATTGTGATATGGCAGGATCTGCAAGAACAAAGGAAATGGAATTCTTTATCAAGGAATATCAATAACAATCAAAGATAGGATAACAATCAAGGAAGTCTTGATTGTGTGATTCGCCATATCTTGCTATCGTATCCATATAGTGTTTATCTGAGTTCACTTAGATGTACAAAAATTTATATTAACAAACTTTATCTGCAAATATGGGTATGCTATTTTGTTTTTGTTACTAAGCTGAACTCAAACATGGAAACTTCAGTGGATACAAGTTCCTACCATCGTATGTCATAATCCATTTATCTACAACAACTATGAGTCAGGTCCAAATGTGGGATCAATTATGCCATGGGTAATGGTACTTTGGCATGGCAACCTTCAAAAGTGGAATCATGGGCAATTATTTTGCATCATTCTTAGGCATTATTTCATATCTTTATAAAGTTAAACATAAGTAACTACTAGAAAGGGATAAAGGAACAAGGATATGCCCAAGGCTTCTAGAAGTTGCCAGCTACTACAGTTGATAATGTTTTTGAGCAATTGTGCTTGACTCCAAGGTTTTAAATTTCGATATCGCCAGCCAAATTTTTCTGGCAAAATTTCACCAACCTGGTGGAATATTTCGCCAGGTTAGAGAAATATTGGGAAAATATTTCGCTATGTTTCACTGAAATTTTGCTATATTATGCTATATTCGCCAAAATTTTGGCTATATTTCGTCGAAATTTTGACAAAATAGGGGAATAGGGGGAATTCAGCGAATTTCCCTACATTTCGTCTCGTTGGGGGCCATTTTGGCGAAATTTCATCGGCATGCCGGCGAAATTTAAAACCTTGCTCGACTCCCATCTAGGCTTACAATTCCATCTTCAAGCTATTACACTAACCAGAATAACCACATACATGGAACGCCAATGGGTACCTAGGCTAGAGTAGGGGGGGGGGGGGGTTCACACACCCCTGGATAGAAGTGAGATCCATACGGTTGCATTCTTCCTGACTAAGCCCCAATGAGGGCTTCCTAATGAGATTAACTAGAATACTCTACCCCATCATTATTTCAACCAACACAATGAATAACATACCAATATGTATAAAGACTTCTGCTACTTCGCTATGGAATTTCTGAATTTGGTGACGAACATT
>JAUPMG010045183.1:0-14106 GCA_031762675.1 Pachysandra terminalis | reverse complement strand
CCACCCAATGTGCAGCCCTTGCACACTTAGGTGGTGGTGGTGGTGGAGGATATAAATGTCTTTAATAAAACGTATAAATGTCTTTTTTGACTTTAGATAAGGGTAATATAGTCAAAAATATGAATGATGTTAGCACTTTTGTTAATGTTAAAATGAAAAATTAACAGAAGGGGTGTCTTTGCAATACAGTACAAAACCTCGAGGAGTGTAAGTGGCGTTTCAGAAACCACAGGGGGTGTTTCTGCCTTTGTCAGAAACGTGAGGGAGTGTAAGTGGAGTTAACCATAATATTTATAAGTAATTTTCTTTAAGAAATTCAGAAACCTTATTTCTTTATCTTCTGGGTTTTCCAACTATTCAAACATAGCAAGTAATAAAAAAAACGAATACAACTAGAAGGAAAAAATAAATGAAAGGGACTCAGAGTGTACAAATGGTTACCTCAAATTTGGATGATATTTCGCTGCATAGTCTTGCGTAGCCACTGCCTAACGATTTGATGACAGTTAACTCTATTAAGAATTTTGCCTGAAGTGATGGGGAAAAATCTGGGAGTCTTTTCATTCTTGGCTGTGCCTCCTGCACATATAAAATTTAAGTTTTTTTTTTTTGGTTTGGCAGAAGTTGGTTCATCCATCTGCTTGGCCAAATAGATTCCATGCAACTTTGGTATGATCTATTGTTCCTTGTGCTTATTTTGCTTTAGGATGTTGGTCAATTAACTTCATGGCTGACTGACTGAGACCCTCAAGATCTCAACCTTGCAGTAAATTCAGAGAAGCCTCATCACTCAAAGAGGCACCCACCATTCATAGCCATTCTTGGCCAACCTGACAAATCTAGAAAGTAATGTTCGATGATTACCATGGAGAAACAAGTTCATAGCAGAAAAAAGGAGAAAAAAAAATACGTGGTGCACCTGTCTATAGTAAAAGAGGAAACAGGTGCCGAAAGATGATCCCCTGGGAATCAGAAGTTCCTAGGTGTCACTTCCCCCTCTCTTGCTGGTCGCAGAGCTCCTGAAATCTAGTGAAACTGCAAGACGAGAGAGCAACTCAGAACTGCTATTTTTCAGCTAAACTTATACCATCCCTGAGACATCTAATACATAACAAAGTTGCCTAGCCCATGCCAAGAAGAAAAAAGAAATCATTATAATACATACTAATCAAGACTAACTGCCAAGAAAGGAAATCCCAAATACTCTCAGGTTCCTAAAAATTTAAAAATCAACTCAATTATTTGAAAAATAAAATGTTACCTTGCAGCAACATGAAGGATTAGTAAGTAAAAAAATAGGTTCTATTTATTTTCAAATATAGGACCATTCCCACAATAATTGCAATTCAGCACATCTCTTACACGGTATACTATCCATGCTGTTTGCTGCAATAGTACAGTACAAAATATTGACTGAAGAGACAATGATGAGGGGTAAAATAGAACCTATTAATTTTTGAAACTGATAATTAACAAAACGCTGTATAAGCAAGAAAAGTTCTAATAACATTAAACATGATAGTTTCTTTTCCTTGATGCTAATGTTCGTTATCGAATAGGCAGACAATAAGGTCAAAGACAGGCGAGAGCATGCTGTTATAGATCACCCTTGTTGTACTCTACTTTCATTGTCCAATTTTTCCATCTCTGTTAATAAGCGTTATATCGTTAATGATTAAAAAGCTGGTAATCAGAGTGTATAAGAAAAGTTCAGAATGAAAAAGGTACAGCAATACACCTTCTCAGCAGTGCTGCTGGGTTATACGGGAACAAATTCTTCTGATGAAGGTTTTCCACAGATTCTTTCAGAGAAAAGATACACCCTTTAGCTTTTTCAAAAGGTTGTTGCTCCCTAACATAGCTCTTGCCGCCCGATTCATGATTACTCGTGCATCCATTCTTAAATGTCTCAGAAGTCGCACAGCCTTCAAATAGTGCAGAATAAATCTGTACCTTCGTGGGAGAATTTGAGCTATCCAGAAAGACTTTTCTTTTCTTGCAACATGATTGGCTTAAAACATTCCCAGACAGTGAAAATTCCAAAAATATATACCATGAGTTGCATACTTTACGCAAGCACCTGAGAAAAAATTAAAGAATGAGAGGAGAGAAGCAAGTATAATATCATCCCTAATTAACAATTATGATGGAGAAGAAATACATTTCTGATCAAGGGCAATCTTCAAAACCACATGCACATAAGACATAATATGTTTTCCCACTCTGAGTTTTAATTCATAAACAATCAGCAAGTGATGAGAGAGAGATGTAAAATTGGCTGAATACTCAACCAAACCATAATAAGCACCAAAAAATGAATTGATGTGGACCTTTACAGCTAAACGAGTAATGGGTTCCAGTAGATGAGCAGCAAATTTATTTTACTGATTCCAAAATCTGACATCTCATACATTTAAAAGAAAAGCATTACTTGGCACCTAGGAAACATACCTTAAAAGATACTGTAAACAACTGGTTCCTGTATCTTTCGAAATAAGGTAATCAAGAAGCACAAGGTGATCGTAGTGTAACTGCAAAGAAGGAAGAGGAACTGAATCGTTCTCTCTAGTCATTCTCCATATAAATAAACAAAGAAAACAAATAGGGCAAAAAGAGAGATAAAGTTGAGTTTAGGAAAGAGAAAGATTGGTTGTTGGAGAGGAACATGAGATTACGATACTCCGTTGAACTATATAAATATCACTGAAAATAGAGTATTCAATTCATAAGTATAAACTAATTAAATTGAAAGCATTCAAGATTAAATTAAACAAGATGGGTGAAGCGCAGCAAGATGAAGCATAGAGAAAAACAAACTTGTTCTTGCCATTTGTATGAGACACTTGCCTCTGCAAGAAATAGATGGAATAGGTGTACAGGATTAAAAATACTTGAAAGAAGAGAGTAGATATCTCCATTCACTTCCTCAAAAGTCTTTCCTCGTTTTTTGTGATCCCTACATATTTCCATAAAATTCAAACTCATTAATGAGTTCCCCAATCCATTTGTACAAGGAACAAGTATATAAATTGCTAAATTTGTTACTCACTGTTGCTCTGCAGGAGAAGGTAAGCTCAGCAGTTGCAAGAGAACTTCAAATAAGAAATCATCCTAAAAGTCAGGTGCAAAGCAAGAAAAGGCTTTGATTAAAAAAACAAAGAGAATGAAGGTGAATGAAGGTGTTCAAACTAAGTTCCTCCAAAAGCAACTGTAAAAAGAACTAAATAAGTCACTAAAAATAGACATAAATATAGTAAATAAATGTTCCATATTATATTTGCCTATTTACAAAACACTAGGAAAAGGAAGGAATTCATTTCTTCAAACTGTAGATCTCATCAAGGAGATTTGTATGACAAAAATGACTTAATAAAACAATGATAACAGTCGAGCTCTGGAATTTTTTTACTTTCCTTCAGCACTTTATGTCAAATAGTTGCTAATCCAATAAATATGATGGAAGGGAAAGTAAATATCATCCAAGCAATTCATAAAAAAATTAAAAAAAAATATTTGAATGGAAGATCAAGATCATCCAAGCAATTCCAATTTTCGGCTTTAGGTAAAAAGTTTGCTTGGAGAACTGTGCCACAGTCTGTCATGATGGCTAACACATGAAGAGATTTCTATGCTACCTCCAAACTTAAGTATACATTTTGTATATCCCCTGCCTCCCATATACACAGATTGTGTTTCTTCCAACTGTAGATCTGATCATGGAGATTTGTAGGTCAAAATTGACTTAATAGATTAAAATAAACAATTTGATCTCTGGAATTCTTTGTTAATCTCACCACTTTTTTCAGACAATCTTTAGTCAAATAAATGTGATGGAATAGACGGTCATATCATCCAAGCAACTCTGATTTCAGCCTTAAGTAAAAAATGTGCCTACTGGTATGTCATAATCCTTTGATTGTACATAATTGGGCTAAAGCTCCTTGAGCATTTATCTTGTATATTTCGTCAGTTACAAGATGATATGATGACAAAATCTCACAATATAAGACTTTTTGTCTTTTTTCTTATCAGCAAAAACAAAAATTATATTAATAAGAAAAGAAGAGCTGCCATGCCAAGCAGCAGAAAATTGTCTATAATCCACAGAAATTTGTGCAAGTGTTCACTGCATTAGAGGAATGATAGCATGCACTAGGTATATACAATGGGACCAGCAAGCCAAGCAGCAGAAAATTGCCCATAACCCATAAAATTTTGTGCAAGTATCACTGCATTCAAGGAATGATGACATGCACTGGGTGCATTCTAGAGATAAGGAAATAAGGAAAAGTACATACATTCCCAAAAATTTAGAAGGAATGTAGAAAATTCCAAGATTACCAGAAGACAAACCTCATGTATATATAGCTGGAGGAAGGATACAGCAAAGTTGCTGCATTTTTCCAGGTACATTCCAAAGTCTACAAACTGCTCCATTGGCAGATGCTCTTGCAGCCACTCATAGAGCTCAAGCAAACCTTTCTTTCTGATGCAGCAATCTACTCCTGATTTCAAGCTGGTGATCAAATAAATCTCTGTAGTTACACATGCACATTTCTTATCAGTTTCTTCCTTCAGGCTGATCAAACTGAAGCAACATTTCAGGAAAAGGAAAATCGCCTGTCTCTGTACGTGGCGAGAACAGATGTTATCTACTCCACCACTTGCTAGAAATGGAGACCCTTCTAGACAATCATCAAGACCATCTTGACGTCCAACAATAGGTTGGTGTAAAAGATCTTGAAAATATCTCCGAAGAAGTTGCAACCACAAAACCAGAACGGAGATTTCCCAATGAATTTGAAAGCTAAGTCTGATCATTAGCATCTGCAAAATATGTTGTTAGCAACAAAATTAGAAACTTAAATAAAAATATTCAATGGTACATTATCAATAACAGACTTGGATATGACACGCTGCCACAACCACAGTTAAGAGATAAAGTAAAAAATGTCTGTGCCAGTAACTATATTACAACAGTCGGAATCTAACACAGGTACAGAGTATTGGATTCAATAAGTTGGACAACCACATGTTCAAAGCAAATCGAATTTTATTTGGACTTTAAATATAACAGCTTAATATTAAACCAGTGAGTGTTAATGTTAACTACAGGATGAAAAGCAACTTTATTGGCAACCGTATGGTTGGCTTCAATACCAATGAGGATCAGCCGATCATCTGTGCTGGTGTCAGACTGGAACACTTAAGACATTAGCTGGAATCAAGGGCCGTTCATGTACCAACTGGTAGGTACCTGTTGTAAATCTTGGACAGTTTAGTATGACAATAATATGGATTGGCTTATCCATATTGGCATTGAACGGTACTTCTAAACCAAGATTAATTATGATCCTTTTTTTTTTCCTTCTTCTATTGGATAACATTAAAACGAATGCAATAAACAAACTCTCAAAACCACCAATAAATTTGAGGAAAATGTGCTCGCTGAAAACAATCAACTACACCAAAAATCCTTTCTTCATTGTGTTCTTTCTGCATCTGAATTGCAAAATATTCTGATCCTGGATGTCTACCATTTGCAAATGAATTTCATTCTCTTAATGTATAGTGATAATGGGGATGATGACGAAGATATGATGATGATACTAACAATGTTTCCATGTTATCATTAATGATAATATAATAACAATACAAATCTGTGTGAAGCTAGTGGACAATAATAGTTTGAGAAAATTGTATTATGTGAGCATCTCCATTTGAAGTATCATCAAGAAAGTTAAGGCATACCAAGATCTTGTGTCTCAAGTAGTGAAAGATGCATCTGCCATTATAATCACCTTGCTTGTAGAAACACCAACTTAACAGCTTAGGAACAAGGCCGGTGATTGTATTGAGAGCAGGATGATCAACTAAGGAACCAACAGCAACCTCCGAGAAACCAATTTGCTCTACTATGGAACAGAAAAGCTGAAGAAGATTTCCAAGAAACAAAAAACTTGATCCAAGAGGATCAATATTTCCACAAACTATTACATCCCTACTATGGCTTGTCACTGCTTCACCAGTCTGATTAACAAATATGTAATCTAATAAATCCCAAGGCACATGTGAAAGACAATAACTGATTCTATGCAAGTATATTTCTGCAAGTTCACCATCATTCTCCTGCTTCAAATCTTTCAATATGTTACGTAAAACCTGAACAAGAGCAGCCACTGTAGTCCAACTCGCTTTTACCAATATGGGTTGGATGCATAAATTGATACTCGATGTATCACAATCCAATTCAGGTTCAGTTGCTGAAGGTACCAGAGAGGATGAAAGAATGTTGGAGATTGCTGTGACTACACAAACGCATAACAAATGAAGGAATTCATCCCATTTGTTTCCCTGAAATTGTACATTTTAATGTAAATGAAGCATGCAGGATAATGCTACACGTACTTGCGATTTCCAAAGAATCTATTAAAACATACCGATTTAGCAATAAGATTGGAGATGACTACAAGAATGTTTCCTGTCAAATGTTGAACATGTGGACTCTCAGCTGTAAGGAAAGCTACCTGTTGGAGGACAAAGCAAAATAAGAAAATTAAATGAATTTCACGAGAAAAAACAAGTAATATAGTGAATAGACTACATCATCCTCTTTGTGCATGCACGAAGCCTGACATAATTTGTCCATTTCTTTCCTAAATTACCTTCTTCAAGATAGCTTTATACAAGAGAAAATAAGGGTGAAACAGTAAACCAACAAAACAATAGTTAAGTGCACGCATTCCATTCTAACTTCACTCTACTTCAACTCATTCTTTAGATAACACCAAATGCACAGAGATATTTATCGGATAAATTCTAGCCTTACATTTTCATTATGTAATTCATAATGTTAATTATCACTTGGTTTTCTACTTTTTACACATCAAAATATAAAATTAAGATATTATTTTTGCTTCTATTTCTCCCTTATATTACAATGTTCTCTGCTCATAGCTAAACTCAATTACAATGAAATATTAATCCAACAAAATTAAAAATTAAAAATTGTCTTGCTTAGTCATATATGTGAATCAAGTTAGTCCCTCTCCCAAATCGTGAGTTTGCAGATAACCATTCCAAAGTAAACATATCAAAAGGATCCAGCCTCTGACTGTATAGTGTAAACCACCGTACATGTTCGAAATTTGGGTAAAACAACCTCGAAAGCAATTTGTTACGAATCCTATATGTTAAGTGTTTAACCAAATGAGTTTCCATCAGTCCTGGGGCTTTTAGAACAACGGTTAAGCACGTAACAAATGGTCTCAGAGCAAGTACCACATCACGGGTTTGTGTCACGGAAGGGGCGACCTATAGGCTGGATTAAAATGCCTTGATATTATGTGTTGGCATGGTGTTAAGTCATTGAATACTGATAGGTGAGTGGAGCCGCCAATAAGGAAAGGGCTACCGGCGGGTCAGTGTTGATAGAGTGGGCCGCCATGGACGTCGGCTACGAAAGCGTGGTGGAATGTCACGAATCCTATATGTTAACCAAATGAGTTTCCATCAGTCTTGGGGATTTTAGAACAACGGTTAAGCACGTAACACAATTTTATCCAACAACACGCCAATAAATTCACAGTTTTAACTTCAGTGAAAAAGATAGAAGTAATAATTTTCAGCACAGATGGATCAATTACCAAGACAGGTATGATCCTTGCTAAACAGTTATGATTTTTGGAACCGGATTTCGAATCTCCAGAACAACCACCATCAAACGCTGGATTGACTCCAGATTCCTATCACAGAAGTAAGATTGTGAGGTTCTTAACTTCTTTCATGTTTCTTCACACGCACGCACACACACACACACACACAAACTAAGGTGCAAAATCAAAGAACAAACCAGACTTACAGTCTCGGAATCGCATCCAGTTTCATCTTTCCAGCGCTGGATTTGTCTCGAAACCTGGAAGAGAAACATTATATCTCCTAACTTAAAATTATAGAATAATCCTACACGCGCCAAAGAAATGATCCATCAACTCGAATTAAAGCGATATATCAGAGAAGTTAGGGTTACAGAAACCGAAGATAGGGAAAGAGAGAGAAAGAGAAACCTGCGAGAGAAGAATCAAAACACCTCTCTCTTTCTCTTTGGTAAGCGGATTCAACTCCTGTTCCTGCAAGATAAATACATACACAGGAGCAGAAAGTAAAAACGGCGAACTAATTAAGTTCTTACCGGAGAAATAAACAGAGATCATCGGAGAAACCAACGGTGTACGGACGAAGCGAGTCGTCGACCAGTCTACAGAGGCGCGAATATTCCGATCGACAACGCATTTCTTTTCCCGGAAAAAAGTTCTCTTTTCGAATCAGCGTTTTTACTCTTTTTACCCTGACTCAGAAAACAGAAGCAGATGCCTCGCGAACGTATAAACTGAGCAATGCATCTTCCACGCGTGTCATGCATCATACGGTTCTCAGGAGATCTACAAGATCAATGATTCTAGTTATTTGACCAACATCGATAGAGCGGTGATCATCTGAAATGGACGGTGATGAGTGGATCAGGTGGAAGCATATAAGTAAAAACTGTTTTAAACTTGGCGGGTAAACTGCTAAGGGGTCTCGTCCTTCATGCCATTGCCTCATGAAACATCTTCCTTAGCAGCAACAGCAATTCAAAAATACATCTCCACCACCTCACTAAGAAAAGCGCGGCAAGTCCACGCTCTGATCCTAACCTCCACAACCGTCACCCAACCACCGCCTTTCCTTCACAACAATCTCGTCTCCATGTACGCAAGATGTGGTTCTCTCGAGGACTCTCGACAGGTTTTCGACAAAATGCCTCAAAGGAATCTCGTTTCCTTCAATGCTATAATAGCAGCCTACTCTCGAATTCCCCATCAAGCCCTTTCATCCTTCCGACTACTTTCGGAAATGGTAGTAGAAGGTTTCAGACCGAATGGTTCAACCTTGTCGAGCCTACTACAAGCATCTTCTTCCCTCAAAGACAGATTAAGAGGCTCTTCACTTCATTCACAAGTGGTGAAGTTCGGATTCCCAAACAATGTCTGTGTTCAGACTTCTCTAATTGGCATGTACTCGAATTGTGAAGATTTGGATTCGGCGAACCGAGTATTCAGCCGTATGGTTGATAAAGATGCTACGGCTTGGAACTGTATTATCTATGGCAATATGAAGAACAATAGGATCAGACAAGGTTTCGAATTGTTCCGCCACATGATAAGAACTGGTTCAATACCTACAAACTTCACCTATTCAATGGTCTTGAATGCATGTAGTAGATTGGGAGATTGTTCTGTTGGGCAGATCATCCATGCCAAACTTATCATATCCGACTCGCCGGCTGATACAGCTTTGCAGAATGCCCTTCTTGACATGTATTCCAGTTCCGGTGATACCGAAACGGCATTATATATATTTGAGAGAATCAAGAACCCGGACTTGGTTTCATGGAACTCGATGATTTCCGGGTATTCAGCAATTGAGGTCGGAGAGAAGGCTATGGATCTGTTCATCCAATTTTTATCAAGGATGCCTTCTGTTAAACCAGATGAATTCACTTATGCAGCCATCATTTCTGCTACTAGAGATTTCCCGGCTTCTAATTACGGCAGACCCCTCCATGCTCAAGTTGAGAAAGCTGGACTGGAGAGCAGTGTTTTTGTAGGAAGTACACTAATTTCCATGTACTTCAAGAACGACGAAACGGATTCAGCTCAGAAGGTTTTTAGTTTGATGTCAGAAAAAGATGTTATTCTCTGGACTGAAATGATTACTGGTTTCTCTAGATTGGGAAATGGTGAGAATGCTATTTGGTATTTCTATGCAATGCATGAGGAGGGATATAAAGTTGATAGCTTTGCTCTCAGCAGCACTTTAAGTTCATGTGCTGATCTTGCAACTCTGAAACAAGGTGAAATTATACATTCTCAGGTGGTTAAAACAGGATATGATGCCGATATGTGCGTCTGCGGGAGCCTTGTTGATATGTATGCTAAAAATGGTAACCTTAAAGCTGCTCAACTCATATTCTGCAAAGTTGCATACCCCGATTTAAAATGCTGGAATTCAATGCTTGGAGGATATAGTCACCATGGAAAAGTAGACGAAGCATTGAAGATCTTTGATGAGATTGTAGAACAAGGTCTAATTCCAGATCAAGTGACTTTTGTTTCACTGCTGTCTGCTTGCAGCCACACTGGCCTGCTTGATACCGGAAAATTCTTATGGAATTACATGAAAGAAAATGGTTTGGTGCGGATGCCTAGGCACTACTCTTGCATGATAGCCCTGCTAAGTCGGGCAGGATTACTGCAGGAGGCAGAGGAAATGATAGAGGAATCACCTTTTAGAAAAGAGTACCCCAAGTTGTGGAGAATTTTGCTAAGCTCGTGTGTAATTCATAAAAATTTGGCAATTGGAGTCCATGCCGCCGAGCAAGTTTTAGAAACAGATGCAGAAGACAGTACAACCTACATACTACTATCAAATCTCTATGCTGCCGCAGGGAGATGGGATGATGTTGCAGAAATGAGGAGAATAATTAGAGGATTGATGCTGGAAAAAGATCCTGGGCTAAGTTGGATAGAGATTATGAACAGAATAAATGTTTTTTCCTCTGATGAGCAGTCACACCCATGGGTTGTTGAAGCCCGTGTTGAATTGCAGAGACTACTAGGAAACATGAAAAGATGGGAAACACATGAAACGACCTTTGGGTATGAGGCTGGAGCTTAGATGATTTTTGGAATTGGCAATGAAATTAAAAGCTTTCCAGAATTTGGGCATACATCCTTTATGAGGTTCTGCTTTTCCATTCTTCGTATCATTCCGTCATAATGTCTATCGTTCCAATGTATCAGTTGGAGCCTTCATTTTTTGGTCTTCAATTTCATAAACCTTATATCCCTGCATCCAAGTGAACAACCCTACACACATATATAATGCCTGTCTTTGGCCCTTCTGGACCATGATTCATCTCCATTTTTATGCGTCCAAAGCCTCCTCTGCTGGAAACATGCATTAAATATGGAATCCAGATATCAAAAGCAATGAAGTCTGTACACAAAAATGATACTATTCACCCGGATGTAAAACCGGGTATTTCATACTTCTTGCTTCATTTTCTCTTTGGTTCCCTTATTTTGGTTTTGTAAGATTATTTAAAATCATTTTATTATTATTATGACAGAAAACCTTCCCCAGAGTGAAGACAATGAAATTATTAAGCTGACGAACTTCTGACTTTCAAGAATTTTATCAAAAGACGAAATATGTCCTACAGTTGGAACAGCCGGATTGATTAAGCCCGGAGGTATTCTACCTTTTTATTTTCTTTTAATTTCAAAATAAAAAAACTCAATTAGATATAAATAGCATTAATTTTTGTTGTTTACTCAGATATGTGGCTCTTCTTATGATCAAAAGGTTGATGTATTTAGTTTTGACATGGTCTTGTAGGAGATGTTGAAGAACACAACACTCCTATTTGACACGACAGAAAAGGAAGCTACTCAGCTCCTGATTTGTGCTTGGAAGATATATCTGGAATTTGGAGGATAGATGATGTGAACAGTTTATAAACGCAGCCTTTCCGAATTAAATATGCAATGCAGGATTTTCTTCTACCTTTCATGATATATCTCTTGGAAAAACTGAGGTTGGTGATCCTTCCTTTCTCTCATTGCAATTAGATGGTTGATGTTTATGTGATTTCTTATTTATTTGCACCGTAACTACACCGTTTTGAACTCATATTTGAAGCATAGTTAGTGACAGTGTCAAACCGTATACAGGTCTGAGTCATGGTTGTATTCCTCCTCCCAAAACTCATCTGGGTTTTCATTCCTTTTGTCCTTTCCATTTGGATAGCTTTTTGCTTGTTTATATAAGCGTACACATTGTTTCTACTTAAAGCTGGTACCCACATGCCTTCTCCAAAGGTACCCTACAGGTTTGCCACCAATTTGGGTATATAAGATGAATAGCCAGAGTACAAATCATTTAGGACTAGCCCATTCCTTCTTAAGTCAAATTTTCTTACCAGACCATCAATCAGTTTTCTAGGACTCAAGCTAGGCCAAACCCATTTTGAGGATGAGCCAGGCTGATCTGGCTTTTGGCTGGCCCAAATCGAATTAGGTTAGCGAGTAGGGTCTAATTCAGTCGGTTTGGTTCGGTTTAATGGCCAAATCGAAATATAGTGAACTAAACCAAAAACCGAACCGAACCAAAATAAAAACCAAAGTATCAAACCAGAAACTGAACCGAACTATAGTGACCAAAACCAAAATAGTACTAAATACACATATACACACAAAACACACACACATATGCATATACATATATGGAGATATGTTTATTAGTCTAGCTCGGTTCGATTCGGTTTAAATATATTTAGTTAAGTTCGGTTCGGTTTTCGATTTAATCGAAACCTAAACCGAAAACCGAACCAAATTAATTCGGTATTTTAATTTTCCTAACCAAAACCAAACCGAAATAAAAATTAAAAATTAAAAAAAATAAAACAAACAAACAGATTTTTTCGGTTTGGTTCTTTCAGTTTCCGGTTTAAACCGAACCAATTGACACCCCTAATTGTGAGGTTGGTTTGAATAACAAAATCCCATGCTGCACTGCACATTGGGGAAGGCCAAGCCTAGTTGTCTTTATGATTTCAGTAGGTCCAACCTGATAACCAACCCTGTATAATTGAATTTTGGGTCCACCTAAGCTCAAACTGACCCAAATGTTCAGCCCTATGCTATGGACAGCCCTATCACATAAGCACTACAAGAGAGAAGAAAATGAAAAAAAACCATAGCTTACAGGTATGTTTAGGGGGAGAAATTAACACAGTATGCCTCAGTCATGTTAGGAATTAGGAGAATATAGTATTCTCATTGAACATTGCAAACACATAAGTCTCTATACCCTTCCCTGGCTTCTTTGGTGTTCCAGTTGTTGATGTCACATATGCTATCATTTTGTTGTTATAGGGCTCTGCATTCTCAACCGTCGCCATTTTGCCGTTCCCATCCGATGGCCATTCACTCTCACTCGCAACAACCTCAACAGTAGGTGTTCCTATCTTCTCTAGAGCCCAGTACACTGCGTCGACCTTGGCATCAAAGAGGTTCTGATATCCCAAATTCCCATCCCTTACAACCACGTCCGTAGCATTGAACAATGCATGATCAAATCTAATGGTTTTCGGGTCAGCCGCATAGGCAAAAGAAGGATACAGATTGGAAAGGAGAGGATACTTGTCGGTTTCCAAAAATTGAATTATGGTCCTGTAGCTTCAGAGAACACTGCTTTCCTAACACTGAGAGAAAAGGGGCTTAGATGATAAAACATTTTTATTTGAAGATGCTTTGATCATCATCTTAGAAGTTGCTTTCATTCATAATACCAATTTTCGATTTCCCAGTGACTCTCAATAGGATTTTGTATTGATTAATAGTTTTCAATGATTCATTCAGGTACAGAAGAACTTGGTCAAACCTCTGTCAAAAGGAAGTCCTTCACTTCATCTGGTTCTATATGAACTGGAGACCTACATTAACCAATCAAGCTATTTTAAGATTAATGATACGCGTTAACCAATCACAGAATATATATACAAAGTATGCCGTAGTGTTTTACTTGTATATAGGGCTGTCAACAAGCCGATCTAGCTCGGCTCAGGCTCTGGCTCTGGCTCGGCTCGTATGAGCCAAGCTTGAGCTCTATAATTAGGCTCGCAAGCCAAGCCTAAGCCCAAAAAAAAGCTCATTATCTTAACAAGCTTGAGCCGAGCTTGGGTAGGCTCGGCTCGGTTTGTATATGAAATTATACATTCATATTCTAATATCTTATATTATGTATTAATATTAAACACACATATTAACATATTATATTACATATAATAATAATTACCAACTATAATATTAATGCATTTGTACTAATCTAAGCGTTTTTACGAATAAAGCTTTTTATAAGTTGAACTTTTTGCTAGCCAAGTTTTTATGAGCTTGAGTCAAGCTGGGCAAAGCTCGGCTCAGAGCCTAAAATTTTAACTAGCCTGAGCCAAACTAGAGATTTACGAGCCTAAGCCGAGCTGGGCAAAGCTCGGCTCGGCTC
>JAUPMG010045172.1:0-14106 GCA_031762675.1 Pachysandra terminalis | reverse complement strand
GGGTCTTGGTCTACCCAAAGGTGGATCGGTCTACCCCAATAATAAGATAGACCCATTGTAGATTAGAATGTTTGTATAATTCACAAGTGGTGAATAGTTGTAAGGTAGGTGCACAACATGCATTGATTAATAAATTGACCTCGTGCATCTACTGCTGTTTGTGTGTAGTATGAACTGTAAGTACTGTAAATTGAATATGTTCTGGGATGATCTCATGTATTCCCGAAATTATCTTTCTAACTGGCTAGTGTAGCTCACGCCTTATGGAGACCACATTTTAGGTACATTAAACGAAGATCAAGTCGAAGATCCGGATGAAGAACTGAAGTGAATTTCGTCTGTTAATGAGTTGTAAGAATTCTTAGTAGTCATAACTTAAAGTCTCCAATGTATGATGTTTATTTTATTTATCAAATTAGGAAGCTATAATATAACTGATATCCTTCAGCTTTCTTGAAAGGATTTAAATGTAAATTTATTTTATGAATCCTCTTTATAAGAGTTCCATTACATTTTTATTTCTTTCTTGCAACTGTGATAACCAAATTTCTATTGATGTAACCTTCTTTCAGATTTCAGTTTAAGATCATACTTAAACTATATTTAGGAATTGATTTGAAGCACTAGACTAATTATATTTCCGCCGCATATAAGATGAGAAAACATAATGGATATCGCTTAAGAACTTTAGAACCTAATAATTAAAGACTAAATCAATATTCATAATTTATATTTAGCCCGACTTGGCTAGATATTGCTTGCCACTCCTAAGCTCTGTTAGGGGTGAAGGTTGCGTATCCAAATTCTGAATTTCCCACGAGGATCTCCGGTTTGGGTCGTGACAATAGGTTACCCTCTTCATGTATTCCATTTTTTCAAATGTTGAAGCACATTGCTTTTTGGAAAATTTGAAGTCACCTGCTAAAGGTGATGATGAGTCAATTTGAAAATTGATTTGATCCAATAATCTTTTGGCATGATCAATTATATATTTCATTCGAAGGACTTATAAATAAGAAAGATATTACCTTCGAAACTCTAAGTATTCTTTCAAAGACCCACTTATATTGGGAATATACCTTTGTAGTAGCATATTTTGAAAACCCACTTCCACTGGGAGTATTAATTTGAAACCAATATATTATGAGGATCTACTTGAGATGGACCTCAGACCAACATTCCTTCAAAGAACCACCTTCGAAGTATCCAGCACATATATTCTGAGGATCTACTTGAGATGGCTCTCAAACTAGCATTCCTTCGAAGGACCACCTTCGAAGTAACCAATATATGTATCCTGAGGCATACTTGAGATGGGACCTCAAATCAGTATTCCTTTGAAGTATTCAACAAGTATTCTGAGGCTCTACTTGAGATGGACCTCAGACCAGCATTCCTTCGAAGGTTCACCTTTGAAGTGATCAGTATATATTTTGAGGCCTACTTGAGATGGGACCTCAAATCAGTATTCCTTCGAATGTCCACCTTTGAAGTATTCAATAAGTATTATGAGGCTCTACTTGAGATGAACCTCATACCAACATTCCTTCGAAGGTCTACCTTCGAAGTGATCAGTAAATATATTTTGAGACATACTTGAGATGGGACCTCAAATCTGCATTCCTACGAAGGTCTACCTTCAAAGTGTTCAATAATTATTCTAAGACTCTACTTGATATGGACCTCAGACCAGTATTCCTTCGAAGATATATCTTCAAAGTGTTTAATAAGTATTTTGAAGCTCTACTTGAGATGGACTTTAGCCTAGCATTTATTCAAAGGTCCACCTTTGAAGTGTCTAGTATATATTTTGATGCCTATTTGAGATGGGACTTTAAATCAGCATTCTTTCGAAGGTTTACCTTAGAAATGTTCAAAAGATATTCTTGTGCCTACTTGAGATGGGACTTCAGACCAGTATTTCTTTGAAAATCCACATTCAAAGTATTGAGAATTCATTAGTTGGGAATTCTTTCAGAATTATTTATTAAAGGGTTAGAATTATCCTTTAACTTATGTATCAGTATTCCCTCTTCGGGTCCCTCTCTGCCCGTCGGCCATGCGCTGCTCGAGCGTGGCTCGCTAGCCTGGCATGGTGTGGTGTAAGTGAGTGTGTATGTATCGCGCAGGCGTGCCAGGACTTACTAGTCCACAGATTTGGGGTTACGGGTTTTGACCCCGGTCACCAAACCACACAGTCTGACCGAGAATTATCCTTTGACTTATTTATAAGTGTTCCCTCTCCGGGTTTCTCTCTGCTCGTCGGCCGTGCACTGCTCGGGTGCAGCTCGCTAGCTTGGCACGGTGTGGTGTAAGTGAGTGTGTATGTATCGTGCAGGCGTGCCAAGACTTACTAGTCCACAGATTTGGGGTTTCGGGTTTTGACCCCATGCGCGAAACCACACAGTCTGACCGAGTTTTCTAAGCAATCGGAGGTGTAATCAGCCACTGTAATGTGTCCGTTTAGGCTATTAGGCGATTGTATGAAAGGTATGAGGTTCTCCCTTCCCTTAGGTTTGTCTAGAATCCTTCAGATAGTAAAAGTATAATAGCCAAGATAAATTCAAAGAGAGTCTAGCTCCTAACCAAGTGTTTATTCAAGATTAAACAACGGGATCGTCAATAACATGTAAACAAATAAATAAAAAGAAGATAAAAAGAAGGCTGGTAACCCAGCGGTGGTTATCATAGTATCCATGGTCACGACCTTGGATATACAACCTGCAAGCAGCTTCTCGAGAGAGAATGATAAAAATGCAAAGGGTGGAAAGAAGACTAATGAACAGAAGGTATTTTCGCAGCAATAGCGGTTTCGTGAGTAGGCTGGATAGGTGTCTATGATTGAGAGAAGCTTCTCAAAGGGTGGCAGAGTGATAAGTCTGAGACTGAGAGCAGAAGCTCAAACCAGATTGATTGATGAACATATGTGTTTCTCATTCCAGTGGCTGTGGTCGCACATGCAGACTGGAAGGGCTTGCCAATGTTTAGAGCAATACTCTAGGGAGTGAGGTTGGCAGGTGAGCGGTAGAAGAATCGAGAAATGTTGTTGTAGCGAAGGCAACGAAAGGAGGATAGGAGGCTAGTAGGCCTGTGATGCAGCTTTGGGTTGGACTTGTTGAGTTTGTGTTGATGCTATTAGAGGGTTTGAGAAGGAGCAGGTCCTCTGCCTTTTATAGAGTGGCTTAACCGACTATGTAATCGTTCAATTCGGTTATATAACTATCTGTATGTTGTCTTTTGCTTAGAATGTGGGTTGATCACTCCCGCGCTTTTGTTCTCTCTTCATGGGAAGCTAGACCGGGCACGTGAGCTCACTTTCCTTGCTTCTTCTTTCCACACGTTGTATATTTGTGACTCCATCATGTCCATGCGCAACAGTGTTGATTCATTCTGGCGTGCGACAAGTGTCGCACTCTTATTGGCTTCCTATGAGCACTAAGTACTTAATGCTAGCATTAACTTATTCATGCACTATGTTCGGCGTTACACTTGGTTACTTGAGTGTCGTTTCTTGGCATACACTTGGCTTCCTGTACGCCGTTGATCAACATTACACTTGGTTTCTTGTACGTTGTTGATCAAAGCTACACCTAGCTTCCTAGTGCACCATGATTGGCGCGTCACTTGGCATCCTAGCGCTAGATGTCACATTACCATCGGCTGATGAAAATAGGTGATCCTACCTCCCTTTGCGTCTCTTAGGTAAGCTTCCAACACCCATTACCAAAGTGATTGTAGTAGTCGTCTTCATCCAACTTTCCTGACGAAATCAAGCTAAGACAAAGATCCGATACATGTCTAACATCTTTGAGAACGAACTTACAACTCACATTGGTCTCAATATACACATCACTCGTACCAACAATCTTAGAAACACTGCTATTTTCCAGCCTTGCAATACCAAAGTCACCCAACTTGTAAGATGTAAAGAACTCTTTGCTTGGGGTAGCATGACAAGAAGCATCACTATCAACAACCCAATCGGAATCATGACATGCAACACTTAGACATGCTTCATTACAAGCCGAAAGAACAATAATGTCTCCATCGGAAGCTACTACATTTGCATCCTTCTCATCTTGCTTTTATTGACCTTTTCCTTCTTTCTTATCTTTCTTGAGTTTCCTACTTTCTCTCCATATGGTTTGCCACAATTAAAGCACACAATGTCTTTCCTTGACTTAGGTCTTCCTCTTGATTTGTCACTGTCATTGGGCCTTTTACTTTTACTTCTTCCCCTATTATAAGTAGTAACAAGTGCTTGTGGTTGTGAAGAGCCTAAAGCCTTTCTTCTTGTTTCCTCATTCAACAAGCTACTTGTATAACTAGGCTCATTGTTACAATACCATCCGGAGCGGAGTTGCTAAGAGACATCACTAATGTCTCTTAATTATCGGGTAAGGAGCTAAGGATTAACAATGCTTACAAGTTATCATCCAACACCATCTTCATGGAAAAAAGTTGATTCACTATGCTTTGCATCTCATCAAGTGTTTCGCAATTGAAGTGCCTTCCTTGAACTTCAAATTCACAAGCTTCCTAATAAGAAATGCCTTGTTCCCCACGATCTTCATTTCATATAAGCTTTCTAACTTCTTCCAAAGAGAATATGCCGAAGTCTCATTTGACACTTGGTGGAATACATTATCGTCCAACCATTGTCTAATATATCCAATGGCTTTCCGGTCAAGCTTCTTCCAATTCTCATCCATCTTTTCTTTTGGCTTGGCATCATCACCTTCAATGGGAACATACAGTCCTTGCAATAAAGAAGGTCATTTATCTTGGCTTTCCAAATCAACCAATTGTTGCCATTTAGGCTCATCATTTTACTTGTGCTAACTTCCATAATTCACACACAACACATATTAAAGACCTTGTGTACAAAAGTAAGCACACCAACTTGGTTGCCTACACAAGCAATTTATCAAACACCTTATATACCAACCTTATGCTTTGGTACCACTTTGTTAGGAAGGCTAGCACACTAACAAAGTATGCATGGCAGAATAAACCCTCTCTGTCTATGTGTGAATCTTTGGAGAATACTCCCAAATACCAAACCTTGATGAAAATAACAAGAATGGAAGAAAGTGAGCAATAGAAGAAGACAATCAAAGCAAACCAATACCACACCAAAATTCACGTGGTTCACCACAAAGGGCAACATCTACGGGGCACTATCAATGAAATCCACTACTTATGAAAAAGGGAAAATGGGTACAATGATCTTTTCAAGCAAGTTTGAGGATACACAAACAGAAGATACAAACTAGGTTACCTCCAAGATAACACCTTGCTCCTACACCAATGGTCTTGAGCAAGAAACCTTGTATCTTGTTCTTCTTCAACCTTGAAACCCTAGGTTGGAAAGTCCCTTTCTTATTCTTTAAAGAAAAGCTCTCAAAGCACTTCTCAAAAAGCCCTTTCATCTTTTCCACCAAGCTGTCTCTACAACAAAGACAAAGACATAAATGGCACACCCCACTCACATGACCTATGGGTCCCACTTAATCTCTCTTCCTCACATGCATTCCACATGGAACTAAAATGAACCCCGACTTTAAATGACATGCGCAAATCACATAAGGGATAAGGACATGTTTGATTTGGAATCTCAACAGTTGCGATGTAGCCTGGAGATTCTTAGTAGAGCATTTTGAATTGTCCTTTAAGAGCAGGGAAGGAATAGAGCAGGACATACTCTTAAAAAATTGTACAAATTATATCTTGTTTAATCCTCTTACCAAATCCAGCTTTAGCGGTTGGTTTATGTTTGGTCTTTTGGGGTCGCCTGGGATTTGTCTTGTATGTTCCTCTTACCAAACAAGTTATATTGTTTGATTGCAGGCTCTAGTTGTCGTCTCTGACAAGAATCCAAGAACCAGGTTTCAAGGAATCCTTAGTATTCGGAGGCACCAACGTGACTAGAAACGGCTTCTTGGCTGCTCCGCCATTGATTGCCTTAGCTAGCTAGTTCAGAGCTATAAAGAAACCAAGTCCTCAAACACGCAGTGAATGAAAGAAGGAAAAATCAAAATAACAAAATAAAATAAAAATGAAGGGAAAAGTTTCTGCGGATGTTGAGGTGGGTGTGGATGCCGATGCGTTGTGGGATGTCTATGGCAATCTCAAATTAGGAAGGCTCGTTAACGAATTGCTTCCAAATATCATCGAAAAGCTAGAGGTGGTGGAAGGAGATGGAAGCCTCAGAACAGTTTTAGGCCTTACGTTTCCTTCAGGTATGTCTTTTTATCTTAATTAAAACCTACTATTATTCTACAAATTGTGTTTATAATCTTCTGAATTCATTTTTTTTTTGAGAGAGTTGGGATTGGAAGATTTGATTGTTATTGATATGATGCAGAAACTCCTGGGTTCAATTATTATAAAGAGAAGTTCACAAAGGTAGATAATGAAAAGCGTTTGAAAGAGGCTGAGGTTGTGGAAGGAGGATACCTACAACTTGGGTTTTCTCTGTATAGAGTTCGCTTTGAGATTATAGAAAAGGATGATAAGTCATCATCTATCATCAGATCCACCATAGAATATGAAACTGATGATGAACATGCCGCCAATGCTTCTCTTGTCACCACCAAGCCATTGGAAATAATGGCGGAAGCTATTGGAAAGTATCTCGTTGAGAAGAAAGCCAAGGCATAGAATTTTCTCGAATTAGTTAGTATAAGCAGATGTTTGGAAATAGTTTGATGCTTGTTTGTTTTATGGTTTGGGCATTGTTGGTTGAGCATGTCCAGAAATATATGCATCTTAATATGGTTTTATGTAATGGATGGAATTAGTCTTGGAGACTTGCACTGGTTCATTATAGAGCAATAATCACTTTAAGGATCCGTTAAGAATCTAGTCCTCGATCATCAACTAAATGTGTATTTAGTGTGTCTATTTGATATATCTAGTAATCCAAATATATTATATTTGAAATACTTTGATAGTCCATTCTAATCATCAACTTATAAACTTTTAGGTCAATCAAGACTTGCTTTATAAAAGAATTAAAAGAAAAAAGAAAAGAAATGTGGAGTACTCTTGTTTTCACTTCCTTTGTAAAAATATATTTCTTTATTCTTTCGATTTATGATATTCTTTTAAGTGGGATCATAGTTTAATATTTTGCCGAAATTTCGGTTTGGGATGAGGTGGGCGAAATGAGGTTTTTTTGGACAGAATTATCTCGCGAAATAAATGTACGAAATTTCAGCGAAATTTTTCTACTTTTCTCAAAATTGAAAGAAATAAAGAAATAAAGTTTAAAATTTCAGTTTAAGCTTTTATACATTGTATTTTTAAAGATGTAAGAATTTGAATCCACTATATTTTGGATGCTTATATACTTTTTTGTTGTTGTAACATAAATGTTGTATTTATTAGTTATAAGATTTTGTATTATTTCACATTATTAATCAAAATATTATTTGTTATTTTTTTAAATGTGTATGTTCATAAATATTATATATTTTAATGAAGATATCACTTTTTGTTGACTCACTTTATTATTTATATTTTTGAAGTTATTATTTAGTACTCATTAAAAAAAGAAAAGAAAGAAAGAAATTGGCTAAAATTAAGTCTATATTAAAATACGTAAAATAAAAAAAGTGAATTTATTTCAGTGAAATATCCGAAATTTCACAAAATTTTGGAAAATTTCGGACCCTTATTTCGTTCAGTTATTTTAACCAAAAAATTGTTTTCAACCAAAATTTCGGTTTAGTTTGTGCCTCTGAAATCATAGAAATTTTTGAAATGTCAAATTATGGGGAGATTTGTAATTTTTACGTAAATCTTTGCATCTAAAAACTAGGGTAGAAAAAAAAACACAAAATAAAAAAATAATAATAATAATAATAATAACAAAAATAAAAAATAAATAAAAAAGAAAAAAATAAAGTAAGAAAGCAAAAAATAAAATTAAAAAACCTAAATATCCCCATTTTTCAAGAGAGAATTAACAAGGACACATTCTACTTTATTGTGAATAAAGTAAACCACATATTGGCTTAAATGGAAGCAAAGCTTGCTATCTATGGCTGTTTGTGCTACACATTCGAGCTATCATGTCTACCATACTTGTATATTTCATGTAGGTTGCTTGCTCACTCCCAAGTGCAGGAATTCGAAGAAATATAGTACTCGTTGAGTCCGAGTTCGAACCACAGAGAGCACGGTTATTCAAGACAAAAGTGGGTTAAAGAACAATTATAATCGTGGAAAAATTACTGGTATTAAAAAAGGAATAATTAAGGGATCAATAATAAAAGGGGTTAAATTCGATGGTAAGAATGCTCAGGCATTAGGGCAGTTCCTTGAATCGGTATGAAATTCATTGTAATTCGGATAAAATATTATATATTTGATTGCTATGAAAACCTTTGTTGAACTAAAATAATTCATGAACATCTTGTAACCGTAGTTAACGACATGGCTATAATAAATTTTAGAAAAACCCATTCAATTTAATTCTAGATTCCTATTAGAATCCATGAGAAATTCCGCTTAATAATGAGAAAAACATGATTGATCTCATAAAAAGCATGGAAGAGCTCATACATCACAAGGAATCACAATAGATAAACAAACATAAGTCCATTAAACTCAAGAAGAATTACAATAAATAATCATACCAATTACAAGGGACATGACTCCTAGCCTTTGTAAGAGTCTAGTCTTCCATGGAAGAAGAAAAATACAGAAAAACCTGTAGAAAAGAAGTATAGAAGAAAAGGGATGATTTGAGTGATGGTGATTCTTCTCAATTTATAGAACTCACAACCAAAGCTCATACATCACAAGGAATCACAATAGATAAACAATCAAACATAATTCAATTAAACTCAAGAAGAATTACAATAAATAATCATACCAATTACAAGGGACATGACCCCTAGCCTTTGCAAGAGTCTAGGCTTCCATGGAAGAAGAAAAATACAGAAAAACCTGTAGAAAAGAAGTATGAAAGAAGGGGGATGATTTGAATGATGGTGATTCTTCTCTATTTATAGAACTCACAACCAAAGACTGCCACACGATCAAGAATGCTCCTTCCCAATTTTCGTCCTCCTCTTTCATTCTCCAACTCCAATCCTTTCTTCCCCATTCCAATTCAATTATGGTTTCTAGCCTTTCAAACGCACGATCATTTCTTCTTGCTAATCCTGATCCTTCCTCTTCTTCCCATGCCAAAAATGCAGCTTCTCTTTCTAATTCTTTCTTCCTCTTTCCATTTCAGCCAATTCTTTTCAATTCCACTTCTCTTCAAGAACACAAACAACACCTTTCTTCCAATTCGGGTTGCTATTTCCTTTTCCGTGTTCTTTAACCAATTCGATCGCCGACTTCCAAATGCACAAACAGCCTTGGTTCTTTCTAGTTATGGTTTTTCCTTCCAAAACGATTCAACTCGCCCTGAACAAGTTGGGCTGAACCGGCTTGGTTGTCGGGTCCGGTTCAATTGGTCTGGTCTTGGTGGGGTCGGGTCGGGGTTAGCTAGCCTTAAAGCCTTCTTTCTTTAATTATGGTTTTATTCCTTTTAGCTTAATTCGACCCATATGATCTGACCCGATCTGGGTCTAAATTCTCTTGACCAAGGTTTGTCTCCAAAAGTGTCTCTGCATCAATAATTTGAGTATAAATGAGAAATTTAAAATATAATGCAATGGTGAAGAAGAATTAGCAAATTCTATGTATAATGAAGAGTTTAATATAAGAAAATGCCAGATAAGTCATGTGATGAAGGGTTTAGTATGTAACAATTCATGACTTATCACACCCCCCGACTTAACTTTTGCTATTCCCTAGCAAAACTGGAACAATAAACAAAACAAATGTTTCTAACTATACCACTTTCACTGACACTCTCGATTGCATTTATCATATGCAACAGGCCTTTAAACCCCTAGGTGTCCCTAGTAGACGAATTATAGTCTCTTGAGGGTTTACCAGAATGATACCCACAAACATTAAGTTACTTGAAGCAATGGTTATCAAAGAAAATAAAGTATCATACAGAACAATGGTTAGCATTCAATGGTAAGCTTAAAAAGACAAACTCCATGTTCACAATCTTAAGAAATCAAGAATGAGTCTAATCACTTATACTTAGATAGTGGAACCTCACAAGTGCCTTTGGTGTAAAGTGCACTACCACACAATGATGGGGCTTCAAAATAATTCCATTATAAATGATTCCATACCCCTAAATTCAGTGGAATCCTTATTAGATGAAATAACCAAGGCATAACATTCATTGGAATATATATATATTTCTTTAAATATGTAGACTGTGCAATGTCTAACTCCCTTAAGCTTTCTAATGGACCCATGTATCGAGTGTTAGGCCAATGGCTCATGAACCAGATGGCTCAAAGGGCATTAGTTGTAAAGAACACCCCTACAGGTTTACTTACTCGAGTCAAAAAGGCTACGAACCTAAATTAGTAACACTATCAGTCATTCCAAACTATTCACCTTTTGACGCGAGCACTCATTGCTTATTGAGGCAAGAGGCCCGGTTACTCAGCAAAAAACTGAAAATAATCAATAATTAAGCACCTATTTTTATTTTTTTTAAATGAATAAAAATAAACCATAATATCATGCCAAGGTTATTCATCCACAAGTCAACCAGCAGAACTTAAGTCATTAAAATCGTCCATAAATGGTTTAACATTTCATACCTCACAAACTACGAGTTAGTGTGCTTGTACTAAGTTCAAAATGAAACAAGTGAAATCGCACTATCCAAGAATAAGTAATAAAGAGCAATACTTAGATTTCTTAGTCAAATGATCATGTGCTCATGTGTTTAAGCTTATCAAAGAATATAAATCAAAGTTCAAAGGTCAACAAAATTTTCAATGATAACACATCTAATCATCAAAAATAATTCAAGAAATTCAAGATTTCTCACTTCTCTACAAAATTCCAGAGGACTGGCTCAGTCTGCATCTTCGGTGGACTCTTCGGCATACCGAAGATTCTCGGTGCACCGAAACTCTCTCGGCGACATTTCCAGGGACTGGAATAGTCTCTCTGAGATTCGGCATACTCTTTTGGTGTGCCGAGATATTTTGGCAACCTTACTGAAGGTTTTCGGTGAGCTTTTCGACGGATTGAGAAGGTCGCCGAACATTGTAATTGGCTCACCGAGAATTCCCAGCGACATTTCGAGGACTGGAAATGTCACTCTGTCTTTCGGTGTAGTCTCTCAGTGCGCCAAGATATCTCAGCGACCTTCCAGAAGATTTCGACAAGCCGCTCCGCAGGCCGCAACGGTCGCCAAATATTGCTCGGCGAATCGAGAAGGTCGCCGAAGCGTGTAATTTACCCCGAAATTTGTGATTTAGTCACATCACCCGCATCTCCACCCCAACTTGAATTTGACATTGTACTCGGTGTTCACGATATGCATATGACTGAAAAAGAAAATGAGGGAAATGCCACTAAACTGAAATACCGAAGGAAAAGGAAAGACAACACCTGAAGCAATGATGAAGTTCCCAAAGTATGTTCTGCAGATGTGTTAGAAATCCAAAAGAAAACAAAATAAAAGGAAAAAAAAAGCAAAAATAAGAAATAAACTATGATACAATGATGTACATGGCACAATGATGACTAGTTAGCATCCCATAAGTAGGGATCTCAAGAGACATAATCTCTTGTTCCGGTACAACTCCTCCTAGATATGGTCTCAACCGTTGTCCATTCATTTTTAAAACACGACCATCCCTAGGGTCCTCAATAACTACAGCCCCATGGTCAAACACTTCTTTCACTATATAGGGACCATCCCATCTTGTCCTTAACTTCCCTGAAAAGGTATGAAGCATGGAGTCATAAAGAAGAACTGTTTGATTTTCCTCAAATGTTCTCATAACAATCCTTTTATCATGAAACATTTTCATCATTTCTTTATAATTTCGAGTTCTCATGTAAGCTTTATTCCTAAGCTCCTTTAGTTCACTAAATTGGAACTTTCTCAAATGATCGGCATCCTACAAATCAAGGTTAAAGGCTTTAATAGCTCAATAAGCCCTAGGTTCCATCTCGATCGGTAAGTGGCAGGGTTTATCATATACAAGGCAATAGGGAGACATGACTAAAGGTCCTTTATAAGCAGTACGGTAGGCCCACAACGCATCAACTAGCTGTAGAGACCAATCTTTGCGGTTAGGACTAACTATTTTTCCAAGAATTTACATAATTTCCCTATTAGCAAGCTCAACTTGCCCAAAAGTTTGTGGGTGGTAAGAGGTAGACAACCGATGTACCACTCCATACATTTTCACAAGGGCCTCAAAGGGCGGTTGCAGAAGTGCCTCCCATTATCACTAATTATGGCCTTAGGCATTCCAAATTGAGAGAAAATGTGTTCTCTCAAGAATTTTAACACTGTCCTATGGTCATTCTCCTTGCATGTTATGTCCTCGACCCATCTAGATACATAATATACTGCCAATAAAATGTATAGATTACCAAAAGATTGGGGAAAATGTCCCATGAAGTCAATTCCCCAACAGTCAAAGACTTCTATATCAAGGATAGGGGACAGTGGCATCATGTTCCTATGTGTGATCCGTCCCAACTTTTGGCACTCTAGACACTTTTTACAGAAGTTGTAGGTGTCCTTAAACATAGTCGGCCAATAAAAGCCACACTGTAATATTTTTGTAGCGGTTTTCTTAACAGAAAAATGGCTACCACAAGTTTCTGAATGGCAGCATCTTAAAACACTAAGGGTCTCACTTTACGAGATACACCTTCTCAAAATTTGGTCAGGACAATATATGAATAAATAAGGGTCATCCCAATAGTAATTCCTTACCTCAACAAAAAATTTGCACCGATCTTGCGCACTCCAATTTTTGAAATGGAGCCTATGACGATAATTCACGATGTCTGCATACTATGGTAGCTCCGTCACAACAAAAGTTGCTCATCCGGGAAGGAATCCTGAATATGCATTTCTTTTGTATCCTCCTCGAATGTAAGCAGGGATAAATGGTCCACCACCACATTCTCTACTCCCTTCTTATCTTTGATCTCAATGTTGAATTCCTGCAAAAGGAAAATCCAACGTATTAATCTCGCCTTAGCTTCCTTCTTGGAAAGAAGGTATTTAAGGGCGACATGATCTGTAAAAATAGTAATGGAAGTACCAATCAAATATGAGCGAAATTTATCCAAAGCAAATACTACTGCTAGCAAATCTTTTTCCGTGGTAGTGTAATTCATTTGTGCACTATTTAGAGTTCGTCTAGCATAGTAAACAACATAAGGCTTTTTATATTTCCTTTGTCCTAGGACTGTTCCAACTGCATAATCAGTTGCATCACACATGATCTCAACTAGTAGAGACCAATCTGGGGCTTGCATTATGGGAGCGGATATAAGCATACGAATTAGCTTTTTGAAGGCTACTTCACACTCTTCTGTCCTTTCAAAAGTGGACTCTTTTAAGTAAAAGATTACGAAGGGGTTTAACTATAGAACTAAAATCCTTTATCAATCTCCTATAGAATCCAGCATGCCCTAAAAAGGATCTAACAACTTTAACAGTCTTAGGGGTGGGTAAATTGAGAATTAAATCAACTTTAACTTTATCTACCTTTATGCCTTTAGAATACACTATATGTCCTAGAACAATCTCGAAAGTGACCATAAAATGGCACTTCTCCCAATTAAGGACCAAGCCTTTTTCTTTACAATGGGATAGAACCAGTTTCAAATTTTCAAGACGATCAGTAAAAGAGTCACCAAAGACAGGCAAGTCATCCCTGGACACTTCCATAAATTTCTCAACCATATTACTAAAAATGATAACCATACATCTTTGGAAAGTGGCTGGTGTATTACATAACCCAAATGGCATTCTTCGAAATGCGAAGGTGTAATAACCCAAGTCAATTAAGAGAGTTTAGTGTAATTAGTTAGAAATTAAGGGCAAATTTAAAATTTTTAGTAAAGGCTTATTAATTGAATTTAACCAAATTGTTATTGGTGGGGAGCCCAATAGACTACCTACTGTGCATCACACACAATCATAACCTCAAAGTTATTTTAATGGCTGGGATTTCGCAAGATTAA
>JAUPMG010045161.1:0-14107 GCA_031762675.1 Pachysandra terminalis | reverse complement strand
CATCTGGTGTTGTTTGATTGTTGTATGAACTGTAAGTATTGTGAATTGCATGTTTTCTAGGATAGTCTTATATATTCCTTAAGGTATCATTACTGGCTAGTGTAGCTCACGCTTTATAGCGACCACATTTCAGGTACGTTAGACGAAGATCGAGATGAAGCCCCGGATGAGGATTTGACCTTGAATCTTATTTATTGAAGTAATGTAATAGGCAGTAAATGTTTTAAAGCTAAAATTCTAATTGTATAACGTTTAATTAGATTTTATCTAATCAGGGATTTGTAATATATCTATTTCCTTTCAATTGTTATCATATGGATTTGAATGTAAGTTTTATCTTATAAATTCTCCTTAAGGAAATCTATATATATATATATTCTTGCGACTCTGATAATTTCATTTCTATAGATGTAATCTTCTTTGGAATTTTATTTAGATACTTACCTAAACTATCATTAGGAATTGATTTGAAAATACTAGACTAGTTTTAAATTTCCACTGCTTGTATAACAAATGACTTTATTTGGTATTAATTAAGAAATTTATATCTTATAATTTGAATCTTACTTAATATCTATTATATGTTTAGCCCGACTTTGGCTAGATATCGCTTGCCACTCCCATACTTGGTTTGGGGTGAAGGTTGCGAATTCAAATTTGGGATCTCCAATGAGGTTTTTGGTTTGGGTCGTGACACTAAACCTCCTACGGGACTTTTTATGTGTAATGGTTCTCTCATGATAGATAGTCAAGACCCAAAGCATGCATAAATCTGTCTGATATGAATGAATGCGTAGCACTAGAGTCAAACAATGCACTAGCAAATGAATGGAAGATTATGGGTTTCGGACGGTTTTAAGAGAATTTAAAAGAAGAAACAGTTTTCTGGGTTTAAAACCAAGGTTACGCGAATCATGTCGGTCGGTGCACCGACACCCACCGACGACTAAAAATCAAAAATTTTAAATTTGAAATATTTTTATAAATGGCAAAAGGGAGAAATTCTAAAATAGAGAAAATTCTTAAATGGAATTGGCTAAAATTTACACTAATCATTATTAAATCAATGCATTCAATAATTTAAGGGCAAAACAAAACTCATTAGTTCAAGTCTGTAATCCACACTTACCAGCTCAACACAAATTCATCATTCTCAAGTGAATCATACCATCAGTCCACAATACGATCCACCAAACAAGATCATCACAATAATCACATCATCATCACAAGGCATTTCCACGAAATAATTAGTAGATTAATTCCAGACAACTTAATCTAATTAGGTTCCCTTACAGAAATGAATTATTATAAGTAAAATATGTCTGTCTTTTAAAATTTCCTTTATAGGTCATCTAACACACCTTCCTTTTCACGAGTTCTAAGGTATGGATGTCTTTGCAACTACATCGTCCCTTATACTCATGGAGTTACTTGGTCAGTGTTAGGGTTATACATACGTAGTAAGATTTTTGCACCAAACATCTTCCAAGCCTTTGGTGGTCATGTCCATCCGAACTTCCCAACCTAGTATACTTGCCAAACATTAATTTCTTGAAGTTCAACCCTAGGGTCTTTAGGGATAGTGGCCTTACTGTCATTTATCAACTTTCAGAGAGTAACTTTAAGAAACCACATCCAACACACAACACTCACACTCATCTTCACATACCTATCCCTTCACCTATCTTTCTATAGTGCTTGTGCCAACCTAGCCTTGTTATTTAGTCTAAGTTATACCTATCCTTGTTGCTAAGATTTATTATCTTTAGCTATGATACCACTTTGTCACGACCTGATTCTAGGGTATGCTCCTCTAAGAGTCACCACAAGAATCTAGCGACGTAACTCTCACCCCCTCACCAGGAGGTGGTAAACAAGTAAGTAAAAAAGTGCTATAGTAAACAGAATTAAGTGGAATTCATTACCCAGCCCAAACATATGCAAAAGTGTGTGGGAGCTTCCTATCCCAATCCATCCTGGTATCTACAAAGTAAGCAGCATAACCTGAAAAACAGATCCCCGAAGGGTGAGCTACACAGCTCGCGAGTAAAACCACAATACTTGGGCATCTACCCAAAAACACGATCCAGTAAATATATGTAGCGGAAACATTAAGGGACAAGAGATATGAAGACGAAAAAGAGCTCATACTCACATGTATTGGATAATCTGAAACATTAATTCAAACTTCTATAGCATAGTGAGAAATAAGTTAAACTTAAACATATACGATGATCTACAAATCACTCAACAACACATTACATCTATTCACCACAATTACACTAAATGCAATTCTCTCATCCCAAACTCTCGTGTCCAGGTATCATATTTATTAGTCCTCTCAGTCCTACATACTACTCAATGCAGGATGCTCCATGAACATACATAGGGAAATCTAGTTCCCATTCACATTCATAATCATTCACAACCATAAATGATATGCATGTAATGTTTCTGTCATGAACTCTGGAGATGCACGCGAGATTTAGACTGTAACACCATGTGTCTCATTCTGTGAGTCATGGCCCCTTTTGGGCTAAGGATACCTCGCCAATTCTGTGTGTACAGCACAGTTTTAAGGGACTTGTGAGCCTAGGAAATTCATGCCCCGCTTTTATTTTTATCCGGGACACACCGTCTCAACAGGATAGTCCAAGGGCATCATCTTCGTTAAACTCCCTCCGTGACACTCATCCCAGTTCAAGACACCAAACATTGCCAATCAAGGACGATATTATATCAGGGCCTATTGACTCTCACCCGGCCATGCCCCTCAGTCGTATCCATTCACATAGTTAATTCACATTACTCAATCCCGAGTAACACCCAAGGGTCATCCCGACCGTGGATCCAATAATCAGGGTCTCCATATTACAATTAATCTAATTTAGATAATGCAAAAGGAGAAATCATCCCATTTCAAAATCAAAGGCATTCAATCATCACATCGTACCAATGGATCTTTGCACATCCATACCATTCAGTCATGTAAGTAAGACATGAATTCAAAAATGATCACCACTAGATTTCATCCATTATATGCAGTGTCACTAACATGCAATCACAAGCCCGTAGGCCATCATATAAGATCAATACAGTAATCCGTAATGATAGGTTGAACATTTAGCAATTTAAACTAAACATTGAAAGCATAATGTCTTCCTCTTTAATTCATGATTTCATGATGATCAGGGTCTATGGAGCAATGCGCTCCCTGCCCTCAATCTCTCCTTTCAAACACAAAGAAAACTCACCTTCGGTGGGTTCGTTGGTGGGTCCGGAGGATCCACCGACAAAGAAACATCCAACAGAAATAGGTTCTATCGGTGGGTCCAACCATTCACCGACGAGCTCAAACAAGATAAGGGAGGTCCCTGTCGGTGGTTGAGTCGGCGGACCGAACACTCATCAACGGTCTGCAGTGCTCAAAACGTGTCCCTGTCGGTGAGTGCATCGGTGGGCCGATCACTCACCGACGGACGCGATTCTGGGTTTTTAGGATGTGTTTTAGACAACGGAAATCCATGGGTCTGAAGGGGGTTTTCCTCAAGGTTTTCAAGGGAAGACCAACACAATGATAAGGAGCTAATTCTTAGCATTTAGACGTACCAAATAACCATTTATACAACTTAAGGTTTTATAACATGGAAACCTACAACTCACAATTCATATAGGACAATCAACAAGCATTTTCTCTGGAAAACAACTTTAATCACACAATACACATGTACGTTCAGGCATTCAACATGCTAACCATTTGGGTTTAATCTCATACATGGCATTAATCACATAGTCTTGAATAGAGGGAGAGTACATATAACCAGAAAAATGTTTGAGTTTAAATGCTCAGGTATTAGGGAAAAACTCACTTGTATTGATGGTGAAAATCAGCTCCATCAATTCTCATCTTCCTCCATAACTCCAGCTCTAGGGTTTCTCTTGTTCTTCCTCAAATTCTAGCAACATTAAATGTTTAGCACATAAAGGGAGTATTTATACTCCACTCTTAGGGTTTAGTGTCTTATGGTCTCAGGTTTGGGCTGCCCAACAAAAGCTACAAGGGCTCGTCCAAACCTAGGGTCTAATTATCCATTGAGTAAGTATGTGTGTGTTTCAAAAGTCCGAAAGAACATAGAAGGCAAACAGCCCATCCTCACATGGTCAGGGTCTAAGCCAACACACTGTTATGACTTCTAACAGTCTAGGGAAATTTTCTAAACTACCCTCAACAGAAATTCAAAATTTTCTGGGTCATTACATCAGTGATGGAGTACGCAGCCAAAGTCACAGAGCTATCGCAGCTTGCCAAGTATGTAGTGGACGAAGACGAGAAGAAAGCATTTCGGTTTGAGAGTGGACTGAGGCCGATTATCAGGAGCCGACTGGTTGTGAGAGAATTCACGGAATACCACGAGGTCGTGGCCTATGCAAAGAAGGTAGAGAAGGATACACGAGAATTTCATGAGGCCTGAGATGGGAAGAGGGAAAAGAAATCTAGAAACTACTAAACTGAACTACCAAAAAGACGAAAGACAAAGGAAGCAATAAAAGCCCCACGCTTTATGCCAAATATGAAGTGCTACCACTATCGAAGGTATGGACACCATCAACAAGATTATCAGTTTCCAAAGAACCATCAGCAGATTTCATCACAAGGACAGCAATAGAATGTACCCGAACTCCATTTGCCAATAGAATCAGATGCTGACACAATAACAAAACGAAGTAATTGAAGGTTCGATCTGAACATGGCAATAACGTCATTTTCAGAATATTCAAGGTAAGTATCTTCAACCTTTTCGGTTAGGTAGGCGAATTTCGAGGACGAAATTCTTTTAAGGAGGGTAGACTGTAATAACCCGAATAATCCATAAAACATTAACTTGAAATCTTAGAGTAAAATAGTAATTTAATGAGGTTGATAATTTAATTTCATTTAGTAATTAAGTTTAGAACTCTTAAAATTCTTAAACACATAAAATACACTAGAAAACCCTAGGTCATTAAAACTGATTAGATCAACCAGATAGTCTTGGGAGCAGTGTTAGTCAGATAACTTAATTTAGCAGTTAAATAGGAAATAAATGTTGTTGCCGCTTTACTCTTCTGATTTGTGTATGTTTCAATTTTATACTATGTGATGTTTTTCCCTATGTTTGGATCGCTGATCGGATTAGAACCGACCATGCCATCCTGCAGGTTGTGTTTGTTTAGCTTTGGTACTACACACTGTAGCATAGCCCTTTTCATGTTCGACTTTGGTTTTGACCATCTTGATCATGATTTTGATGAGTGGTCTACATTCATTTGAGCTTTGTGTTTGTATAGATGGTTAGGATTTATTCTTGCTTTTGTGTGTTTGTTTGTGTGGCTTGGATTGTAGGAGAGTTGGAGTGGGTAGTGGGTATTACCAACTCCCACCCACCATTCGATCTAGGGTCGAGGTTTGATCTTCTTTGGTTTAGGTGTAAGGCTAGGATTTGAGAGGGTGAGTTTGGAGGGTATAGATTTGTTTAGGTGAGATTGGAAGGTGGAGATGGAGACAATTGTCTAGGGTTGTTCTTTGAGAGAGAGAGAATCTCATGTCTCTCTCATTTTGGGGTTTTTGGCATGGAGCTTGAAGGTGGGAGAAAAAGGAGAAAGAGGGATTTGCATGCTAGGGTTGTACTCTTGGATTTATTTAAGAGGTAAGTGGTTAATTTCATAAATATAAATAGATTTATCTTAGATTTCTTAAGCATTTACGCTATTGTTTAAGCTCATGCATGTATTTGAGAGTTGATGAATGGATTGAACGATTAGTTGTAGAAATATAGTTATTTTCATGTTAGAGAATGGTTTTTGTTAGATTATTTGCTTTTAGATTGTATGTACATGATTTTGAATGTTTGTGGTCTAGTTTGAATACGTTGATCTAAATGTTGGTTTAGTAGCATGTTTCTAGGTTGATTATTGTTGGATTTTGGGTGACAAATGCATGAGTATTGTTCCTGTTTAGTTGTATTTCCATTTGGGGAGAAAACCCCCCTGTTTTAGCCAATTCGCGACATTCGGCGGCCTCCTCGGGTCGCCGAACACATTCCGAGCCAGTCGCCAAGCATGAACACCTCGCCGAACCTACTAATTTGCCTTATGTCTTGATGGTTGTTAGTTGATACACATAGCATGGTTTGTGACTGGAATTGATGGAGAATACACCCAAGTATAATTAATAATTTAGTTTACACTCTATGATTTGGTTTAGTGAATTTGGTATGGTAATACATGGAATGCGTGGAATATATTTTGCAGTTAATCATAACATACCTTGGATATAACTTAGGATCGACCGAATCAAGTATGATGTTTTAATGAATTCAAATGCGATCGTTGTTATACGTGCCTCCTCATTGACTATATGTGTTGATGAATGTGAAGGTTGGATTGGGATGAATAATGTACTTTAATGTTCATGCATCTGATGCATCCCATATGAACACTTAGATTATCTTATGCTTTTCCACTTTGTGGTCCGTTTATCCATGTTACTTAGAATGTGAGTCATGTTATTCATGAGATTGACTACCTACATGCTTGCCACTTGTTATTATACCTTGTACACAAAGATTGTATGTTTAGTTAATGTGCATCCACTCACATGCACTGCATTGGCTCTTGATTATGTATTTGGTCTATGAGTAATACCCTGTTCCTGAGTCCTTAGTTCTGGGACTCCTGATTATTTCATGAGAGTATTATAATCTGGAAATCAAAAATAAGTGAGGAGACTTAGATTTACGTGGGTTGAGGGACTGATCATCCCAATAGACCAATTAATGTTTTATCCCATGGTGCGGGATTCGTCCCTATGATTGAAACGAAGGTGAGGCGCTCGTGTCCTCTAGGTTTAAACCCCTAGAAACTATGTTGCGCACATAGAATAAACTGCTATTTCTGCCATATATTTGGGGATGGAATCTGAGTGATCCTTAGGTAGCAAGATTGAGATCTTATGAGAAACCAACATGTACGATTACTAATTAGAAAAGATCTTATCTTTGGGTGTGACCCTGTTTAGGGAGGGTTAGGCAGTTAAGATATCTTTCCCAAAGATGGATCAGTCTATGTTGAATCCACATAGAAGCCATGCAAATTAGAATTTTATTTTATATCACATTTGGTGATTGTTGTAAATTAGGTGCACAACATGCATAATAATTAATTTACCACAAGCATCGCATATTAATGATTTCCTTACTATATTGATTGAGAGTATCGTGAATTGCCTTGTTTCTAGTATAGTCTTTTATATTCCTGAAGTTATTTACTTACTGGCTAGTGTAGCTCATGCTTTTTAAGCAACCACATTTCAGGTCTATTTGATGAAGATCAAGTTGAAGCCCGGAAGATGAAGAAGAGGACATTCGTTGTTATTTGATGTAATATAATAGATTAGTAATATTCTTATATAAATTTTCGGTTGTATAAATGTTTTATCGAGACTTTAAACATAATATGGACTTGCATTTTATCGACTTTCTTTCCGTTGTTTATTACTTGAATTTGAATGTGTAATGGCCAAAACCAATTAGGAGATAATTAATTATATTTTAACCCATAATGTGAACCTATCTACCAACTTGATTGCCAATCGGAGTTGAATCAACCATGAGATTAAATTTGATATGATTGTGTAGATCCTAGTGTTTTATACCATAGCTAAACTCTTGTTGAATGAAAATTGTCTAAATAATATAAATTGGGTGATGAGGTGTATGGTGGAGATTGAGTAGTTAGGAATGGGTGGCTTGGATTGGGTGGTTGCAAATGAACGGTTAGGATTGGGGTAGTTAGACTTGGAGAAGGGAGATGTTGACATGTGGCTTGGAGTAGGTTGAAAGAGAGAGAATGAGAGAAAATCTCGTTTTGTCTCTTGAGAAATTTGGAAGGCTTGAGGATTTGGAGAAGTAGTGATTCCAATGAGATTGGTGAGATATTGCTTAAAGATCCAACTAAGTCATAATTTCATGTATGTAAATAGTTGAGTTTTGAATTTCTCTATTTTTACATCTATTTAGATTTCAATCTCATATTGAGAGGTTTTTGAAATGGACATTGTCTCTTTGGATTGTTTAAATGCTTCTTTTGATGCTTTTGAATCTGGGAGATTGTATGAAATTGAATTAGGATGGAAAACCCCTTTGTTTTTCCAAGTTCGTGATGTTCGCGGCCAGCTCGGCGCGCCGAACGGTCGCCGAACATGAATTCTGGGCTAAGGACGGACATCTCGGTGCACCGAAAGGTCGCCGAGGTTGAATGTCAGCCGAAGAGGTCGCCAAAGTAGCTTCAATGAGCCTAAATTGGCTTCGGTGCGCCAACAAAGGGACCGACATGGTCGCCGAGAAAAAACATTCTAGAAACGTCACCGAATCTCAGGGTGTTCCGCCGAATAGGTCGCCGAAATTGGCTTCGGTGCACCGAAGGGGACGCCGACGAGGTTGCTGAGAATGTGACTCTGGAAACGTCCCCGAATCTCAGGTGAGGTCCACCGAGGAGGTCGACGGAGGGGATCTCGGTGCGCCTAAGGCTACGCCGAAGACCTCACCGAACCTGTAGATTGGACCCAACTTAATTTAAATTAGTGGTGGATTGCTTAAATAGATGTGGAATTAGTTGTATGCCATGTTTGCCCATTAGTTTGTTGGTTGATTATTGTCTTCATCTTGTGAAATATGATAATATGTGTTATGTGAATATCTTGTTGATCTTTAATGTATTCTTGTTTATGTTTGATAATATGCTTGATGAAATTGTATGCCATACCTAATGCACCCTGTACACGACGTCATGCATAAAGCATATTAGGTCAGACGCACATAACATGTTGTTAATATAATTCTCTTCTTGTATTGGATTAGTTAGGTGATGCGTGACAATGTGGGATATGCAGACAGATGTATGCTCTTAATTAATTTCTAATACACCCTGTACACAAGAATGTATGCTTAAATAATGTGAACTATTTCACCTCATTGCTTCACTGCACTGCATAGACTCTAGACCATCGTTTGGTCAACGAGTGTAACCTTGTATTCCAAGACCTCAAGGTTGGGTCTTGTGAGTGTGATGTGGATAGCACATCTAGGGAGGGACTGGCTGAATTAAGTTAAGGGTGTAGCTAACCCAATAGACTTTTCTTAGCCCGAGGGCTCTGTGCAAAAGACAAGAAAATACAAGAAAGGACCTTTGTAGTTAGGTCAAATGATCATGTTTTCCTGAGGGATCCACAGGTTGCTGCTAGGTTCAGTCTACGGACCACTGATAAAATAAGTGGGGGGATTGTGCCTCCTAGGTTGAAAACCCTTAAAACTGCTTAGTACCCGTAGAATAGCCCTATTTCCGTGGACCGTACATACGGGGGATGCATTCAGCATCCCTGAATGCATTCAGGTTGAAAACCCTATAGTTGATTCTATTGCCGAAGAGGAATCCGCAAGAGAGGGAGAATTTAAAGAAGAGGACGGGTTTTACTCCTACGAGTAACTCACTTTGTAATGATTTGTTTAAACTCCGATAATCTTTTATTTTGGTATGTTTTTGGTGATGCCCGTGTTGGTATCCCATGTAATTTGATTTGGAACCTAGAACAATTTTCTTTAAATTCCACTGCATATTTTGTAATTAAGTATTACATTATCTCTATAATATTTGAATGATGGTTTAAACTACTAGTACTATAAACTATTATTCAACTGCCACTCTCCTTCCGAGGAAGTGAAGGTCTTAATCTAGACTCCTCTGAACCCTAAGTGGTCTCATTAGTTTGGGTCGTGACAAAGTTCGTATCAGAGCTATAGTTCTTCATTTTAAATCATATTTCTTAAATTTTAAGAATTTTTAGATTTGAAAGTTTTTGATGTGTCGATATTTCACAAGTTTTTGTGTGTTGGTCGTTAAACCCTAACCATATGAAATTATTACTCACAAGAAGTTTAGATGTGTGAATTCTGATGATAGAGACAAGCTGATCATATGGCGGGAAGAAGAGGTCGACATGCCAATGAGCCACCAATGACGGAGGATTATAGGAGGCGAAGAGGTCGGCATGCCGGTGAACCACCACTGGTAGGAGATCACAGTGGTGATCCCCAATTAGCGAGAGTCTATCAGGCCTTGGGGGACATGGCTAACATGATGCCGAGGTAGCAAACTCAGCTCCAGACAGTTACATAGAGGAACATCTCAAGCTTGGAGAGTTTCAAGAAGCTTGGGCCAGCAGTTTTCATGGGAGCTATAGACCCGATAGAGGCTCAAAATTGGATTGACTCCATGGAGCATATATGTGAAGTGATGGAGGTTGAGGATGCTGACAAGATTTGTTTTGCCACTTTTATGCTGGAGGGAGAAGCTCGTCGATGGTGGAAGTCGACATTGGAGATTACTACGGTCACAACATGGGATAGATTCAAGGAGGTCTTCTACTTGGAGTACTTCCCAAAGACAATGAAGAGAGAGAAAGAGATGGATTTTATGAAGCTTGATCAGGGGACTATGACAGTGGTGGAATTCGCTGCTAAGTTCACCGAATTCTCCCAATTTGCAAAGTAAGCTGTGGACGAGGAAGAAAAGTAGGCTTTCCATTTTGAAAGTGGCTTGAGGCCAAACATCAAGAGTAGGTTGATTGTGAGGGAGTTCATCGAGTACCATAAGGTGGTGGACTATGCTAGAAACGTGGGGAGAGATATGCTGGAGTTCAAGAAAGCTATGGATCAGAGGAGTGCCAAGAATAATTCGAAGCCTAGTACCTTCAAGAGCAACGCGTCTGAGGCACAGAAGAAGCAGAGGATTCAAGGTCCATCCAATTCTCAAGGCTTTGGGAACTCCTCGATGCGATTCCACCATTATGGAAAGAGGGAACACAGCTATAAAGAATGCAAGTCACCTCGGAATCCAAATCTCTTCCAAGGTCAACCACAACAGCAGCAAATGATAACCCGACCCCATTATGTGCAGAATTCGGTTCCTATTCAACAAGTACCACCGTTCAAAGGACCAAGGACTAAACCCCCTCAACCCCGACTTCAACCACCACCTCAGACGGACAAAGTCATTGCAATTGAACCACAACAGAATGAGGTCATGGAAGGTATCATACAACTCTCACATATTTATGCACAAGTGTTATTTGATACTGGAGCCTCCCATTCATTTGTTGCACGAACACTTGTACACCATTTGGATCTTAATATGAAGAAGTTAGAGAGGAGTTTGGTAGTGGCAAACCCTGTAGGAGGAACCGCACATTTAAACTTTGTGTGTGAATCTTGCTCTATAGTGATAGACGAGTTCACTTTACCTATCGATTTAATTATCCTTAACATGCATGAGTTTGACATTATTTTGGGAATGGACTGGCTAGCTGCACATCACGTGCAGATAGACTGTCAACACCGAGAGGTATCCTTTCTGACACCAGAGGGTGACATAGTAGAAGTTGTAGGTTCAGAATCCGGGATGACCCATCTGTCTGCTCGTATAGATCATGATTCCACTGAGAAGAGGGAGGATTGGGATGAAATCCCTGTGGTCTGTCAATATGGTGAAGTGTTCCAAAATCTTCCAGGACTACCACCCAAGCGTGAAGTAGAGTTTAGCATTGAGTTAGTAGTAGGAACACGACCCATTGCATTACCGACTGGCAACCACAGAACTGAGGAAGCAGTCAGATGAAATTTTAGAACTGAAGTTTATACGTCCAAGTTCGTCTCCATGGGGAGCACCAGTACTCTTTGTGAAGAAGAAGGACGGGTCTCTTAGGTTGTGTATAGACTACAGAAAATTAAACCAAGTGACTGTCAAGAACAAATATCCGTTACCACGCATTGATGATTTATTTGACCAGTTGCAAGGGGTGTCCTATTTCTAAAGATAGATCTCCGATCCGAATACCACCAACTGCGGATCAGGGAGGAGGATGTACCTAAGACTGCGTTCAAAATGAGGTACGGACACTTCGAGTTTTTAGTCATGCCATTTGGGCTGTCTAATGCCCCGGCGACATTCATGGACATGATGCAGAGAGTATTCAAGCCAAACTTGGATAAGTTCCTGGTAGTGTTTGTTGACGACATCCTGATATACTCCAAGTCAAAAGAATAACATGAAAAGCATCTCAGTATTGCCTTGCAGACCCTGGTAGACCACCAGTTATATGCAAAGTTCTCGAATTGTGAATTTTGGAAGGATGACGTGAAGTTCCTAGGACACGTGGTGTCTAGTGAAGGTATTACCGTGGATCCCAGTAAGGTGGAAGCAGTTTCTAACTGGGAGCAACCCAAGAACGTATCCGAAATTCGCAGTTTCTTAGGATTGGCGGGTAATTACTGAAGATTTATTGAAGGATTCTAAAGTATTGCATCCCTACTAACCAAGCTAACTCGGAAGGACGTCAAGTTCATTTGGGACGATGCTTGCCAGACAGCCTTCACCACTCTCAAGGAAAAACATACTACTACACCAGTCCTCACAATTCCAGTTAGTGGCATTGGCTTCGTAGTCTACATAGACGCATCACTATCTGGGCTTGGTTGTGTTTTAATGCAAGGTCGCAAGGTTGTAGCATATGCTTCAAGGCAACTGAAAGGCATGAGAGAAACTATCCCACTCACAACTTGGAGCTTACAGCGATCGTGTTTGCATTGAAGATCTAGAGACAACACCTAGTAGGCAAAATATTTGAGGTATTCTCAGACCATAAGAGTCTCAAGTATTTATTATCCTAGAAGGAATTGAATATGCGCTGGAGAAGGTGGATGGAGCTCGGAACGATTCAATTTTTCCCTTCAGTATCATCCTGGCAAAGCCAATGTAGTAGCGGATGCTCTTAGCCGGATACCTAGAAGTGTCGTAGCCCACATGCTAGTTCACGAATGGAAGCTCTACGAATCACTTGCAGATTTCAACTTCGTAGCTCGTAGGACTAGTCAAGGTGTAAGACTGTGCAACATACTCGTTAAGCCATTACTTAAGACAAGGATCATTGACCTTCAGCTGAATGAGAAATGGATGCAAGACTTAGCCACAGATGAGGAAAGAACCGACTAGACCAAGGCCGAAGATGGGAGCATCAGATTTAAAGGACAACTTTGCGTACCACAAGAAGAAGACCTGAAAAATGAGATCCTGGCCGAAGCTCATAGATCTCGATGATCTATTCATCCGGGCAGAACCAAAATGTACGACGACCTCCGGCGAAATTATTAGTGGAGTCGAATGAAGGTAGATATCGAAGAATTAGTATCTATGTGCGTAGTTTGCCAACAAGTGAAAGCAGAGCATCAGAAGCCAGCAGGAATGCTTCAACCTTTACCCACTGGGGAGTGGAAATGGGAGCACGTATCTATGGATTTCACTACGGGACTTCCGAAGACATACAACAGCCACAACATAATCTGGGTAATTGTGGATTGCTTAACCAAGTCAGCACACTTTATAGCTTCGAAGACTACGATGAACACCGACTTTGGCCAGACTGTACATGAGAGAGGGCACTCGTCTACATGGAGTACCCGTCACTATAGTATCAGATCGTGGTTCATAGTTCACCTCAAGATTTTGGAGGAGTCTACACAAGGCGTTGGGTACACAACTCAACTTCAGCACCGCTTTCTATCCTCAAACGAACGGTCAGACCGAAAGAGTAAATCAGGTACTTGAAGCTCTCCTGAGGTCGTGTATCCCAGATTTCAAGGGTAGCTAGGAGGACCATCTAGCACACGACGAGTTCTCCTACAACAACAGTTATCAAGTGAGCATAGGGATGGCACCATTCGAAGCTCTGTATGGAAGAGCTTGCTGATCACCCTTGTGCGGGAATGAAGATAGTGCTCTTGTGCCATTGGGATCAAAGATCGTGGCCAAGACAACTGAAAAGATCAAGCTAATCAGAGACCGACTGCTTACAACTCAACATCGGTAGAAAGGGTATGCAGACGTGAGGAGGAGGAGGAAATTAAGTTCATGGTGGGAGACTGCGTATTCCTCAAAGTCTCACCAACTAAGGGGGTATTCAGATTCGGTAAAAGAGGCAATATGGCGCCAAGGTATATTAGACCCTTCGAAATTTCCA
>JAUPMG010045150.1:0-14107 GCA_031762675.1 Pachysandra terminalis | reverse complement strand
TTTATTGCTTTTACCCCTTAGTTGTTTATCAGTTGAACTTTGTTTTTATGGATATTGGTTATGTTGTAATAAATTGGTCCAGCTGAGAGCCATTAGTTGACTTGTTATTTATTTAATTTGTCATTGTAATCGCTTCCGTACTCTGAATTGAATAAGTTATTTCTTTTGTTCCATTCTTTATTGTGATTTGATATGGTAATCCGCAGTCCAGAAATGGATCCCGAAGGTCTCACCTCGAGATCTGTGCCTTCCCTCATTGGGATATATATATACATACAAACTATACTTAACGTATAAAGACATTTTAATTTTAATTTTTATGTTCAATCAAATATATAAGAGAAATGACATAATACATAAAATATCTCTGATTCATTGGGTTTTGGGACGCGACAATGAGAATGAATGAAAGTGACTTTGAGCCCCAATTGAGAATTAGGATGCATAAAAGACAGAATTCGAGGGGGAAAACCCTAATCTGCGTCTCTCGAAGGGGACAAAATCCTTAGTCTTTTGTGGGTGACAAACCCTTTGACGAATTGACCCTCTCGAGGTGGTTAGCTTGAAATTCGTCTCAGGAGGAAGGAATATGAAGGAATATTCCTCCTTCAAATTCACCTGTAGCATGAGGGAACATACCTCCTTTGAATTGACCATCTGGAGGTGGTTAGCCTAGAATTCGTCTCAGGATGAAAGAATATTCCTCCTTCAAATTCACCTGTAGCATGAGGGAACATACCTCCTTTGAATTGACTATCTGGAGGTGGTTAGCCTGAGAAGATTCCTTCGGGATTGTCCATCGAAGTTGTCTTTCGGCTCTGTCATGCAGAGTTGTCCCTCGGATATGTCCGTCGAGGTTGTCCCTCTGATTTGTCCGTTGAGGTTGTCCCTCAGATTTGTCCGTCGAGGTTGTCCATCGGGCCTCCGTGAATGTGAAGGGATATACCTGCTTGGTGATCCTTCAAGTCAAAGCATAAAATGTGGTCCTTCGAAGTCTATGGATATGATCCAAAAAGGACTCCTGAGTTAGAATGTACAGAAAGTTCCCTCGAGGATCTTTCCTTGTATAAAAATACCTTTAAAATGTAAAGGGATGTATTAACATCACTCGAAGTCTGTTCTAGAGAGTAGATATATGTGACTTCAAGGATCCATTGAGATCATAATTATTTGAGGAGTTCATTAGGGGTTGTGTCCTTCGAGTAAACTCTGGTCCGTCGAGGGAAGAATAAGATTCTTATTACCTCGGTGCCTAGAAGGCAGTATGTCGAGGGAACATATGTCCTTGGTCCTTTGAACATTTCAAAAGGGAGGAAATGACGTGTTTGTTAGGTTTGGGATACGTGGCGTCCCCCCACAAGCTGGAATTCAAAAGGTAGCTTCCTTGAGAAGCTATTACCTTTTTTTTGGTGATAAGAGTGGTCAGATATCTTTCTGCCGTTTCAAATCTGGCATTTTCACCAAACGGTCTAATCACCGTACGCAGTTGCTAACAGCTGGCACATGAAAGAGACGGCTGTACAGCCGTTACAGTTTTATAAATGATCCAGTGTGTGCAGTTATACCCAAAATATGTATACGCGCTTTTAAAAAAGCACCACGTGAAAAGTGAGATTAAATTAGCCACCTAATGAACAAAAAACAAAATTATAGATAACTAAAAAGAAGATAAAGCTGACCAACTGAATATTAACCTGATCGGTTAAGTGTGGGTTTGGTATCGGTTAGATTCCTCCAAAGATAGGTTAGGATTTGTCAAAAGTGGACTAGAACCTACCTTGTTGCCGTCACTTGTTTAGACAACAAATATTTTAGGTGAAAGAGCTGGACGACAAAAAAACATATTCCTATACGTGTCCACAAACTCTAGAAAGGACAATCCACGAATTCCTACAAAAAATACATCGAATGCAGGAACGTAATCACGTATGGGAAGACCTTCCTTGCATACTCTCATTCTATATTGAAAATGCACCTGCATTTTTGGATGTCAGCTTTAGGCCTGTCAACGGGTCGGATTCGGACCGGATTGTAACTCATCCGAGTTCGATCCGATAGGGAAATCTGAAAATCCGAATCCGATCTGAAATCTGACGGATCATGAAATTGGTGATCCGAATTCGATCCGATAGTGAAATCGAATATCCGAATTCGATCCGATCCGATCCGATATATATATATATATATATATATATATATATAAATTATAAATTATAATCGAACCGGATCGGATTATTATTGGATCGGATCAATACATATCCAAGTTCGATCCGATTATTAATCGGATCGAATCTGATCATTTTTAATCGGATCGGATCACTAAAATCTTCTATCGAATCCGGCTTTATCGGATCGGATTCGAATCGGATCCGGATCATGATCCGGTCCGTTGACAGGCCTAATCAGCTTGTGTGCATTTCTCGCAACATCCAAAAGCTTGTACTCACCTTTGTTTTTTGCATGTATGTAATCATTTTTCTTGTATATTACTTTTTCAACTACGACTAAGAAAAAAAATATTTTATGTCCCAATAAGATATAATTGGTATGTATCCCGGTATTAATCATGAAAGGCATGCTAATAACACTTACCAGAGAAGGGAATCATGGAAGTGGACCTGAACTACCATTGTATGGTTTTAATTGCGTAGCAGTAGCAACAAGCAACTTCTATGATGAAAATAGGCTTGGACAAGGGGGATTTGGTACTGTGTACAAGGTAAAGATTAATAAAATACATTGCATAAAATCAAAGGAACAAGATGAGTAGAAACTAGGAAGTATTGAGCTAAAATTTCAAAAAACATATTTTCTGTAGGGTAGGCAACCTGGGGGAAACCAAATAGCTGTCAAAAGACTTTCAAAAAGCTCTGGATAAGGCCTAGAGGAATTCAAAACCGAGATTGTATTGCGAGCCAAAGTACAGCACAGAAATTTGGTCAGACGTCTGGGATGTTGCATTCTAGGGGATGAAAAGATGCTGCTCTATGAATACATGCCAAACAAAAGCTTGGACTCTTTTGTTTCTGGTTTGTTCTTTACATCACCTGACAGCAGGGTTTTAAATACTAAAACCGGTCACCAGACCGATTCTGTCCGGTTCCGTTCTAGGTCGTCGATAAGGACAGTACCGGCCGGTCTGGATCCAGTACAGAAAACAAAAATAAAAATTTGTAAAAAAAATTCAAAAATTTTAAATCGCACTGGACCGGACGGACTGGTGGGACCGGTCGTCGGACCAGCAGAATCTGCTGTCGGACTTCCGGCCTACAGTATCAGTAGCCGGACCTGAGAGACTGGCGGAACCGGTAGCCGGACTGGCGGGACCCGTTTCCGGACCGGCAGAACCGGTCACCAGACTGCCGGTCCATAACCCGGCGATGCAAAGGCTTGTATCGGGGGTTGGAACTGGACCAGTATCGGCCGATCCTTGAAACCATGCCTTACAGTTTCAACACTCATTTAAACATTAAAAGTTATTCTTGAAGCACGAATACGAAGATTCAATTGAGCATTAGAAGTTATGCTAGAAGCATGAAAAGAAGAAGATTTACAATTGCTTGTTTGAAGAATTTAAATTTGGCGTTTGTTATCATTCTCTTATGAAACTTATGGACAGACCCTGTAAAGCAAGGGCAACTAGACTGGAGGAAACGCTTCAATATAATTGAAGGGATTGCAAGGGGACTTCTTTATCTACATCGAGATTCAAGACTAAGAATAATCCACCGAGATCTAAAAGCTAGCAACATTTTATTAGATGAAGAGATGAATCCCAAAATTTCTGACTTCGGCATGGCAAGGATTTTTGGTGGGAATCAAAACCAAGCAAATACAAAGCGAGTAATGGGGACATAGTAAGTATCACACACAAAATCACACTCATACTGTATACATACCCATTTCTTCATTGACATGGGCAATTTAATTGATTTGTATGGTAACATATCGCATGGTGTCTCATATATTCTTCCAAAATGAATGCAGTGGATACATGTCTCCGGAGTATGCAATGGGAGGTCTATTTTATGTGAAATCTGATGTTTATTGCTTTGGTGTTTTACTCTTAGAGATTGTGAATGGGCAGAGGAACAATAACTTCTACAATCCTGAGCACTCTTCAAACCTTCTTGACTATGTAAGAACTACTGCTTTTTACTTTATTTTTTTTATATGAGAATGGCATTGGATTATGTAATCATGTACTGGAAAACTTTGAAATGGTTTCAGGAATGAAGAGAAGGCAGTGGAGTTCGTTGATTCATCTACAGTAAATTCATGTTGTCAAAACGAGGTGTTGAGATGCATACATGTGGGGCTGATGTGTGTGCAAGACTGTGCAGTGAAGAGACCAACCATGTCATCTGTGGTTTTGATGTTGGAGAGTGAAACTGCCTCTCTTCCAATGCCTAAACAACCCACTTTTAGAATGTCTATTTACTCAATTTTCATATATTTTAACAGAGATTGAACATAATACAAATAACACCACAACAACAACCACAAAATGCCTCAAATCCTGTTTATCCATCCCAATGTGTCTTGCCATAAGCGATTTAGCAAAAGTTTTACACCGGTTTCCAACCTGACACAACTCTCCTCCTTTTACCTGGGCTTGTGACGGCAATATACCCAAAGATATAGCAATACAAAACAACAATGGAAGATATAAAGTAAATGGATTTTCCAAATAGCACAAACTCCATGTTTCACAGAGTAGTATCATCAAACACCTACTGCTCATGACAGCATTACCAAACAACAATAACAAGAATCACCCAAGTAAATATCATCATTCATGCACAAAAATGGAATAATTCAACTTCAGTATCTCTATTCGCATGCATAGCTCACCATACAACCACTTAATTATTCATGACAACAAGATGAAATTCGAACCCAACAGTACAACATGACTGAAAATAAAATTCTCATAAACATTGACACCATAAAAATTAGCAGTTTAAAATCTACCTTAAACTAGTAATTGCGTTGTTCGATCTGATTGAAGAGGAATGAGACTAGAATCACGCGTTTCTATGATTCTAGAGAAGAGAGAGAGAGAGAGGAAGATAATAAAACAAACACACAGTCACACACAAACACTACATTTTTTTATTTTTTTTTATATAATTATTTTCATTTTTGATTATTTTTGACCTTTTTTGTTCTCCCGAAGACCACGTTTTTTTTTTTGTAATTCCCAAGTCCAAAAGTTTATTGAGTCAAAATTTGTCAGCTTGTTACAGTGATGGAAGGTGAGATTGGCCTTCTTCCTTCTTCTTTCTTCCTTTTTCGAATTCAACAACCTCTTCATCTCCCCTTCTTCTTTAATGACCTTAAAGCTTTTGACAATATCAGCAACTGCAAGACCCCAGCTTCCGAGATATGGGCAACGGCTACAGAAACCTAGTTACTTCTCTTTCATCTTTCTTCTTCATTGCTTGCTCTCTATCTGTATTTTCTCATGAAATCGACACAATCAAACTAGGCCAGCCCATTAAAGATGGCCAAACCCTCATCTCCGCCGGCAAAAACTTCCAATTGGGTTTCTTCAGCCCCAACAATTCAAAGTATCGCTACGTTGGGATATGGTATTATAAGGTTTCAATCGTAACAGTCGTTTGGGTTGCAAACAGAGAAAACCCCCTTTCAGATCTCACTGGAGTTCTTACCATCGGAAACAATGGTAGTCTCATGGTTTTAGATGGAAAGGGTAAACCTCTCTGGTCGACAAACACAACTTCTGTGAACGGTTCAACTGCGATTCTCAAGGATTCAGGGAATCTAATTCTCAGAAGTGACGATGATGTTGGTGATTCTGAATCTGAAAAGCCCTTATGGCAGAGCTTCAGTGATCCCACTGATACATTCTTACCAGGTATGAAAGTAGGGTATAATCTCAGAAACGGTGAGAACTTAGTCTTCACGTCGTGGAAAAATGCTGATGATCCTTCGAGGGGAAACTACTCAATGGGTGTTGATCGTCGTGCTGGGTTTCCACAGCTTGTGATTTGGGAAAGATCAAAACCACGTTGGAGAAGTGGAAGATGGAATGGGGAAACGTTCACGAGTGTCCCCACCATGAAAGCTCTGTACCTTCACGGTTTCAAGCTTTCTGTGGAAGAACAAGTGGGGAAGATATATTTTACTTACACCATGTTCAACAGCTCTAATATATTGAGGTTTCTGACGAAATGGGACGGAAGCGAGGATCTGTTGATTTGGGATGAAGGGACGAAGAAATGGAACCTTGATTGGTCACAACCTGAACCTGTAAACCAATGCGAGCTTTACAACCAGTGTGGGAGTTTTGGGAGCTGTAATCGGTTGAATTCTCCTATTTGTAGTTGTCTTCAAGGTTTTGAACGGAAGGTAGTCGACGAATGGTCTCGCGGAAATTGGTCAGGTGGGTGTGTGAGAAGAACAAAGTTACAGTGTCAGAGGAATAGCAGTGTTGAGCAGGTGAAGGAAGATGGGTTTTTGAAGTTGGAAATGATGAAATTGCCGGATTTCTCGGGTTGGATTGCTGTTGAGGATAGGAAGAAGTGTGGGGATGAATGTCTGAAGAATTGTTCTTGCGGCGCTTATGCATATGTTGGTGGGATTGGATGTATGATATGGCGTGTGGATTTGATCGACGTGCAGCGTTTTTCTGCTGGTGGGAACGAATTTTACCTCCGCCTTGCTGATTCCGAGCTTGGTAATTGAAAGATCATTACATATTTGAATGCTTTTTTTCTTTCTTTTCCATTTTTCTATCTGCTAAATTCTGTGGATGCATCTGTGGGTGGAGCACGATTAGTCGACTCGATTATTTCATTATGGTGTAGATGATTTTCATGTATTGGTTTCTATTGTTCTTGCTTCCTTAGTTACTTTCAGCACTGTACTATGACTAATCAATTTCTCTCCAAGTGCAGGTGGGAGGAGCAAGTTATCAAAGATCGTAATAGCAGTATCAGTAGTGTTGGGAACGATCCTGCTGAGCGTATTCATATGGTTATTTTGGAAGTTCAGGATCAAAATAAAGGGTAAATGTTACAATTTATCTCATATATCTAAATGTAACTGTTGTTTGTGACAACCAAAACCTGATCTATATGGACCATATTCTCAGGTTTGTGGAGTGGGGAGAAAGAAATATCAATGTTTGATCTCAGCAGAAGTTGGACATTTTCAACAGATTTATCAGGAAAGGATGATGTTGTAAGAGAAGGGAACCAAGGAAATATACCTGAATTACCACTGTTTAATTTCACTTGTGTAGCAGCGGCTACAAGCAACTTTTCTAATGCAAATAAGCTTGGACAAGGAGGATTTGGTATTGTTTACAAGGTAAATTGTTAGTTATACAACAAATTGAAAACAAGGTGAGGAACTACTGAGCTGAAATATCTGTAATGTGTTCTTATAGGGTAAACTACCTGGGGGAGAAGAAATAGCTGTCAAGAGACTCTCAAGGAGATCTGGGCAAGGCCTAGAGGAATTAAAAACTGAAATTATACTTATTTCCAAACTACAACACAGAAATCTGGTTAGACTCTTGGGTTGTTGCATTCAAGGGGAAGAAAAGATGCTTATTTATGAATACATGCCCAACAAAAGTTTGGATTCCTTTATATTTGGTTTGTGCTTCATCCTATCTACAATTTCTGAGCTCTATATTTCAAAGCTATGGCTGAAGCATGAAAAAAAGAAAAAACATTACATCTTTTCATATAAAGGAACCTAACTTGATTGAAAAATATCTTTGGCAGATCCAGCAAAAAAGGGCCAATTAAACTGGAGCAAACGCTTGGATATTGTCGAAGGGATTGCAAGAGGACTCCTGTATCTTCATCGAGATTCAAGGTTGAGAATAATTCATCGAGATCTAAAAGCTAGCAACATTCTGTTAGACACGGAGATGAACCCAAAAATTTCAGATTTTGGCATGGCACGGATTTGTGGTAACGACCAAAACGAAGCAAATACGAACAGAGTAGTTGGGACATAGTAAGTATCATCATGATTGACAACACACTCGTTATGTGCACATTGCATACGATTCATAGTTTTTACAACTGATAGCTTCATCGTCAACAATTTGGTTATTTGGATAATATGTGTTAATAATACTTTATACATAAAACGCAGTGGTTATATGTCTCCAGAGTATGCCATGGAAGGTCTATTTTCTGTGAAATCTGATGTTTATAGCTTCGGAGTATTGCTACTAGAGATTGTGAGTGGGCGGAGGTGTACTAAATTCCGTCATCCTAAGTACCTTTCAAACCTTCTTGGATATGTAAGTATACCATTTTCTTGCTTCTCTTTCTCTCCATCTCTCTAATGTGAATATATTTATGAATCATCATCATATGCTTTATCCCAGCTAGTTGGGATCGGCAACAAGAATCCTGTTCCTTCATCCCAATTTGTCAAAAGCTATATCTTTAATCAAATTACGCGTATGCAAATCCTTTTTGATTGACATTATATATATATATATATATATTTTGAATTATCTAACCTTGGAATTGAAAATTTTGGAATGTTATCAGGCATGGCAGTTATGGAGTGAAGACAAAGCAATGGAATTCATAGATTCATCTATAGAAATCTCATGTCATCAAAGTGAAGTGCTGAGGTGCATACATGTTGGGCTGCTGTGTGTGCAAGACTCTACAGAAGACAGGCCAACCATGTCATCTGTTGTTTTGATGTTAGAAATTGAAACTGCAACTCTTCCTATACCTAAACAGCCTACTTTCACTGTAGTGAGAAGCTCGTCAGTGGTGGATATTTCAATGGAATACCCTCTAACTGTATCCAGAAATGATGTTACAATTACCGTGACCGAAGGACGATAAAAACACTGCATATTCCAATTCTTAAAAGTGTCTAAATTATTTGGAAACTTCATTTGATTTCCCATTGTATTTTAGGGGATTGTAATGACAAATCACTGGATCTGCAGAAAATGTTTTGTATGTATATAAGAAAGGAGAAGAGATTACAGATATGATGTAAGACACAATTCTTTTTTTCTTTTTTTCTTTACATTGACAATCTTGATGGAGCCATGGTAGTTTTGTGTTCTCTCGTGCAGGGTTCCATTTTCATTAAGATGGTCATAACGTCTTGCTTAATTAAGGCTTATTAAAGAAAATCGTTTAGGTCAAAGTCCAAACCTACCTATGTTGGTATGAAATCCAGGTTCAGGTGGGTACTCTTTTACAAGTAGCGGCCATGTATTGTATACGGATCAAGTTCGTGATCACCGGTTAAGGTAGAAGAAGTCACCCTTTTTAGTGGGACCCACCTGAGCATAAGTGTCAACTTCGCTTGAGGCTCACACGAGGTTCACACGGTCCAAGTTCAAAGAAGATTCGCATCCATTTTATATTCCCTTGGTCAGAGAATTTTCTCTTACTAAAGTATCCTTGACAGGTTATGTAATAGGACAAAAACACCCCTACATCAGCAAACATCCCAAATTCATTGTAACTCATATGTTAATCATAAATATTTTATATAAAAATTTAATATCTTATAAATAAACATACGAAAGATTTTATATATCTTATGTACAAAACAGTGTTGCTCATATATTGTATAACTCATCCTGGTCACCCTGACCCAATTCAATACTAACCTGATCGGTCAAGTGTGGGTTGGCTATAGGTTAGATTCCTTTAAGGATAGGTTAGGATTTGTCAAAATTGGACTAGAATCAACCTCGTTGCCCTCACTAGTTTAGATAGCAATATTTTAGGTGAAAGAGCAGAACCACAAAATTCATATTCCCATTCTTTTCCTTAAACCCTAAAAGGGACAATCCACGAATTCCTACAAGAAAACCAACATGGAATGTAGGAATGTATGGAAGACCTTCCTTGCATTTTCTCATTCTATATTGAAAATGCGCCTGCATTTTTGGATGTCAGCTTGCGTTCATTTCTCGCAACATCAAAAAGCTTGCACTCACTTTATGTTCCAATAAGATATAATTGGTATGTATCCCGGTATTAATCATTCAAGGTATGTTAACAATACTTAAATGTGACTAATAAGAACCACACCTACCAAATTATCATACCCTTTTATGATTGATGCTAGTACATCTAAATATCTTCGGGCAAAGACTTTTTTTTTTTTTTTTTGAAAAATTACGTATATATCCTACTTTAGAAAAAACAATCAACCAAAATGACTTGTTTAACTTTGAAGTAACTTTTATAACAATATTTATTGAATGACATTTCTTTTTTCTTTTCTTTAATTTAGTACATCTATATATATATATATTATCATTATTAGACTTGTACCTCATAATAAATGAACTTATAAGTTATAAATCACCATAGATATATGTGATGAATTCAGATACACGTGACAAGTTTACAATGAATGGATTTGTATCTCACTACAGATAGGCTTATACCTCATTATAAATGACTTGTACTTCACCATAGAGACTTGTACCCAACAATAATAAGAGTATATTAATCATTTCAACCTTTGTCACATGTTTATCAAATGATAGAATATAATAGAAAATCATTTGGTTATTTTAAAGTTACATTTTAATTCGGGGCGGAGCCACATAGGGTTTATAAATTATAATTAGATTTAATATTTTTATAATATATTATAAATTGCTCCCTCTCAAATTTCCGTTGCCTTCCTAAAATTTTTTCTTGCCCCTTGAAAAAAAGGATATTTAATAATTGATCCCCGAAACTCTCACGGTTTTTCAAACTTTTTAATAAAATTATAAATTTTACCCATTTATTTATGTATTATCATTTTAACTTTTTAAAATTATATTCTTACACATTTTTTTTTAAATTAGTCTTATACCTATTTATAGGACTATCAACGATCAGAGCTAGCTTCGCTCGTATGAGCTGACCTTGAGCTCTATAATTAGGCTAACGGGCTGAACCTAAGCCAATTTAAAGCTCATTAACTTAACGAGCTTGAGCTGAGCATGGGTAGGCTCGACTTGATTAAAGCTCGGCGCAGTTTGTTTATGAAATTATACATCTATATTTTTATATCTTATATTATATATTAATATATTATGAAAAAAAATATTATACTAGATATAATAATAATCATCAACTATAATTTCAATGTATTTGGACTAAGCTAAGGTTTTTTGCAAGCCGAGCCTTTTACGAGCAGAGCTTTTCGCGAGCCGAACTTGAGCTTAAAATATTGTATATATGAAAAATGGTAAGGGCAGATAGCCCAATAACAGACCACCACGTATCAGGACTATGACTAACAAGTAGCAAGATCTTCACTGATACCCATAGATATAACCCTCGGGAACTTCTTAAGGAAGAACCCCGGTCGGTTCGTAGGACCGGTTCAAAGAATATACAACCAAGACATAGATATAGAGAGAAGGTAGTATGCTACCATGATGCCCTTTATTACATAAATCATGGGATGATCAACACCCTTACAATGAATATACAATGATGCTGATATCAACAAGTACTCCACAGTTGGATGCCAGACCCCTTTACAGCAGGATGCCGATGCAGAAATACTTCTCAAGTCATACTCAAGGGCGCCCACCTGTGATGGGACAACCCCTCGGGGTCTTGAGAGTTCCACTTGTGATGGGACATCCTCTCAAGTCATACTCGAGGGCGCCCACCTGTGATGGGACAACTCCTTGGATTCTTGAGAGTCTTAAAGGTGCGCCTCACGTTTACCAAAGAGATGCGTCTCGGTGAAAACATCGATATGAGTTTATACCCGAAGGGGAATGACAACCCTGGATGATGTAAGACGTCGACACATAGATATGAATTTACATCCGAAGGGGAATGACAGCCCTGGATGATGTAAGACGTTGATGATACTTCCGTCTAGAGCGAGGCTCGACAACATTGAAGGTGATACTACCTCCGTCTAGAGTGAGGCTCGACGACGTTGAAGGCGATACTACCTCCGTTTAGAGCGAGGCTCGACGACATTGAAGGCAATACTACCTCCGTCTAGAGCGACGCTCAACGACATTGAAGGCGATACTACCTCCGTCTAGAGTGAGGCTCGATGACGTTGAAGGCGATAACTACCTCCGTCTAGAGTGACGCTTAACGATGTAGAAGGTCAAACAGTCTCGAAAGTACTAAGGTTCAAGAACCTCGAAAGTAGTAAAACTAGTAGCCTCGATGGCGTCAAGGCTAGACAGTCTCAACGATGCCAAGGCTAAACATATTTCATTATCACGAATATCTACTGATAGCCAACACCCATATCGAGGTGTCGTGAGGCTCGCCAACACTTGGTCATATTTGGGGTTATTGGCCATGTCAAAGTCTCTTAGTGGCAAACATATAATTATCTATTACGACTTGTGATTGGTCTACCTAAGAGACTGGAGTACATGATGCGTACTACCCCAGGTGAATGTTTTAACCACCATCAGAAACGGTGGTTAGGAATGCTAATTGTAGTTAACTCTCTTCCAAAAAACTATAAATATTGGCTCACTTCCCTCATTCGAAAAGAGGATGAAAAAAGGGGAGAGACCTCTGCCAAAATTATCAAACCTTGAACTATGTCTGACTTGATCCCTATTTGGGTACGTAGGTAGTCTGCAGAAGGTTCAGCCCTAATCTCAATTAGAGCCCTAGGGGTTGGACAAGTCCCAACACCTTGACCCACTGGCTCCCTTAGCCTGGTTCGACCGGTGTTAGACGATCCACTAGTTTGACTCTTTAGTTCTTCTAGAGACGGGATACGGTCACTCGTTGATTTAGGTTCCCGTCGATCAGTAATATCATACTTGGTGACTTCCTTATAAAAACACCCACAAAACAAATATTTTAACCAGACTGAGTCGAGCCTGATCCTAAAATCTTTTAACGAGCTTGAGTTGAGCCTGAGCCTTGCTCATGGTTTATGTGCCTGAGCTGAGTTGGACAAAGAACGGCTCAGCTCGACTCATTTACAGCCTTATCGATTTATTAATATATGTCAAGGTTTTAAATTTCGTTGAGATTTTTCATTTTCGTTTAGGTAGGCAAAATCAAAATCCTAAAATTTTGCTCTAAAAGATTTCAAACAATTTTGACTAAAAAATTTGAAATTTATCAAAATAATTAATTTTGATTAAAATAATAACTTAAAAAATCAAATTATTTTATTGAAATCATCAAAATTTCATAGTGAATTTTCTTTAAATTTGATGAAATTTACTATTTATTTTATATAAATAAAGAAAGAATAGAAAAAGTTTCTAGCGAAATTTCATTTGGATCCTCCATATTGAAATCATCAAGCAATGATTAGTAAAACACATTATAGCTTTTTTTTTATTGTTTGTAATTTAATTTGGCCCCCCCAATTTTTTTTTCTGGTTTCGCCCCTATATGTATGTATGTATTTTTGTGTGTATATGTGTGTATTTAATATATTAAATAATATTAATTTTATCAAATTGAATCAAACCAAATCTGTTTTGGTTTAGTTCGGTTTAGATCATTGTAGTTTGGTTTGGTTCGACTGTGGTTTTGTTTTTTATTTTGTTCACTGTATTTTGGTTTGATTTGATTTGGTCACTAAACCGAACCAAACTGTCCCAATTACACCCCTAACTATCATGACCAGAGTATTAATACAACTTGGACACACAAGTTAGACAATTGTAAAAGGATAATTTTCGATCTTATTTTTATCAATGAAAAATAAAATTTGTTAAAATTTATACTCAATAATTTGTATTATTTTTTTCTAATTTATGAATTTCAACCACAAAACATATGAAATCTTACCCTTGCAATAGAATCCAGGCTCTGCCCCTGATTAATTTTTTTTTTTTTTTTGTAGGCAACTCTGCCCCTGATTTTAATATATTCTTTTTGAAAAGAAAAGGTACAACTTTCTGATTATAAGAAGACTACAAACACAAACCACTTCTTTTACAGTCAACCGTTCTCTACTTTTCCAAACTCTTGTTACAGTTTCCCACATTGCTCCAAAACAAAAAAAATAAAAAAAATCTAGAAATACCACATAGTTGTGTACTCGTGTCCGTTTGAGAGAGGCTTTTTTTTTTTTTTTTTTGAGGAAATGAGAATCATCTCTAGCATCCATT
>JAUPMG010045140.1:0-14107 GCA_031762675.1 Pachysandra terminalis | reverse complement strand
ATTATTGTTATGATTTCCTTGGTTTAAGATATGTTGTTATCATTGGACATTAGTACCACTGAGCTTTCCATGCTCAGTAACTTATTGATGTTTTAGGTCGTGCTCGAGGCTGAGGAGGTAGATTTCATGGATATTATGATGGCCCGGATTTATTTAGTAGTCCCTGATGTTACACCTTACTTTGTTAAACCATTTATTTATTTATTTATCTATTCAGTTCTTTGTTATTGGATTTTGGAATGTTGTAATAAGGCCCAGCTGAGTGCCAAAGGATTGTTTATTATTTCTTTATTGCTTCTGCAAACTGTGTTACGATGAATGAAGTTCCTTATTCTATCATGTTTCTTGGTTTTGTTATGCTGATCCGCGGTCTAGAAATAGATCCCGAAGGTCGCGTCTCGTGATCCGTGCCATTTCCATCTAGGGATCAGGGTTACGGGTTCAAGGCGTGACAAAATCTACTTGGGATATCACAGATTCACTATTATGCCAGGCCATAAGGGATTTCTTCAGATCTGGTAAGCTTTTTTTAAAGCAAGTTAACCACACTAGCCTGACTCTTGTGCCTAAGTCCCACTGTGGTTGAAGATTTTAGGCCAATCTCTTGTGTTAATACCATATACAAATGTATTGATAAGTTATTGGCTAACAAGCTGAAGCCTTTACTTGGTGATCTGATTGGTGAACACCAAAATGCCTTCATACCCGGTAGACTTATCACTGATAATATTCAAGTCACCCATGAGCTGGTCAATGATTACCACCTCAATAAGGGTAATCCTAGGATGGCATATAAGCTTGATTTGAGAAAAGCATATGACAATGCCAGGTGGGATGCTATAGACAGTATGTTAGCTGCTTGGAATTTCCCTATTAAATTTAGGGAGTGGATTAAGGAGCTAATTAGTACTGTATCCTACTCTTTTTCCATCAATGGATTTTTGAATGGCTTCTTCAAGGGGCAAAAAGGCCTGAGACACCATACCTTTTTGTTATGCTAATGGAATACCTTGCCTGCTGTATATTGAAGAGAGCTGTGAGTCAGGAATTCAGATTCCATCCGAAGTGCCTAAGCCCCAGCATTACTCACATTTGCTTTGCTGATGATCTATTTTTGTTTGTTGCTGGAGACCTTCAATCTGCTAGGCTGCTCAAGGTGCTATGAATGATTTCAATGTTTTCACTGGTCTATCAGTAAACCACACCAAATCTTTGTTGTTTGCAGCTGCTGCCCAGCCTGATACCCTTGAGCAAATTAAATCTATTTGGGGTATTGCTGAAGGAAAGCTCCCCATTAAATACCTGGGAGTACCTCTTATTTCATCAAGGCTTAAGATCAGGGACTGTAAGGATCTTATTAAAAGAACTAGCAGAAAAGTCCAAAGCTGGAAATTCAAAACATTGAGCTATGGTGGCAGACTTGAACTGATTAAATCAGTCCCCTTTTCAATTCAGATACATTGGAGTTCTAATTTTCTTCTCCCTAAGAAAGTCCTTAAAACATTGAATCAGCTATGCTACAGATTTCTTTGGGATGGGAATGACCAGAAAAATAAGATGACCAAGGTGGCTTGGAAGGATGTTTGTCTCCCTAAAAATGAAGGAGGTTTGGAGTTGTCTAATGCTGTCCAATGGAATCACGTTGCTTTATACAAGCTGGTATGGTAGATTATCAGTAGAAAGCAATCATTATGGATGAAGTGGGTCTATGCTAATCTGATTATATCAAAGTGCTTCTGGGCTCTTAAACCTCCCACTAGTTGCTCTTGGTCTTGGAGAAAGATCTTACATTCTAGAGAGAAGGTCAGATACTTATGCCAGTTCAGGTTGCTAATGGTAAAGATATTTGGCCGTGGAGGGATATGTGGCACCCCAACAACCCACTCCTTTCTCATATTACCCCCATAATGTTACATAGTGATGGGTTTAAGATTGATGATAAAGTGGACAGGTTGATTTCTATTAGGCATTGGGTTACTGGTATTGACCCCAATCTGCTGTATTTATGGGACCAGCTCACTTCCATCCCTCTATACAACTTCCAAGTTGATAAACTGACCTGGGTCCCATCTAAATCTGGGGAGTTCTCAACTAAGGAGACCTGGGATCACTGTAGAAGTCACGGACAACCTGTGATTTGGGCACCCCTTATCTGGTTTAAAGGGGCTGTCCCAAAACACAAGTTTATTTCTTGGTTAGCCTTGAGAGGGAGACTTTTAACCCAAGATAAGTTGGTGAGAATGGGCATAATCAATCATTCTTGTTGCTCTCTTTGTAGTTGATCATCTGAATCTGTAGAGCACTTATTCTTTGATTGCCCTTTCACTTCTTGGGTGTGGCACCACCTTCTTTTACATTCTGGAATTCTCAAAACTGCTTTGGTTTGGTCTGAAGAAGTTACATGGTGTTCCCAATACTTATGTGGATATGATCTTAAGGCTAAGATTATTTGACTTAGCTTTAATGCAGTGATTTACTTCTTATGGCAGGAAAGAAATACCAGGGTATTCAAGGCTCAATGTAAAGACAAAGAGCACATATTGGAAGACATCAAGAACATTATTAGGCAGACAATCACAACAAGGAATTGGTCTGTTCAAGACACTACTGCTAACAAATCCTTCTGTTATAACTGGAGAATCCAACCCAAGTTTGTTCAATGAATAAAGGGCTGTTGTAATTTGCTTTACTGATGGTATACCCCACTTTAGAAGGAGTTGTTAGTGGGGCTACTACCCACATTTTCTTGTACAATTTTACTTTCATTCCACTTTATAGAATCTTACCTTCCAAAAAAAAAGTCCACAGAAAAAAAGTCAGGGGTTTTCATCGGTAGGCTCACCGGTGTACCGGTACCTACCGGTGAGTCAATTAAAACTAAAATATGGTCCATGTCTGTAGGCTCATCGGTGTACCGGTGCCTATTGGTGGGGACCCCTGTGTTTCCTTATTCCCTGTTGGCAGCTCCACCGATGTACCGGTGGGTGCCGATGGGCCGCGATCTTGGTTAAGTTATGGGTTCTTGAAACCTTATTTTTGTTCACAAACTTCATACCACATCAATTTTAGAGATCATAATACATAATTACATTATAATTAAATGAAATAAATCATACAAAATATTATGTTATCATCATAGACAAGTTCCACATGGATTAACTTGCATATGCACATAAGAATCTGAAAAATCAATCATATTATCAAATTAGATCCATACAGCATGATCAAACCACATATATTAGCAACTAATCATCCTACAATGAAATCAAATCTCAAGGTATCATAGAAGACATACAATCACATGAGATGGACCCTGGAATCCAAAGAAGACTATACAGGAAATGCAACTTACATCCTAGAGTGCTTAGGTTCAGATATGCAATCTCCTTTCTTTCTTCTTTCTTTCTCTTCTTCTCCTTCCTCTCCAAGGCTGGGTTGGCTAGGGTTTGCTCTCTCTCCCTCTCTCTTAATCACTCTCTTTCTTTTATCTTCTCTTAGCAACTCTTATCAACTGGGAAGGTAAGGGAGAAATTATAGCAACTTCCCTTCCTTTTTCTCCCACTTTCTAAACCCACGAACACCACCTTCCTTGTGTGTTTCTAATTTGAATTACTTCCACTAAATTACAGACACTTCCTCTAAAGTTCATTCTAATTACACCTTAAGCACTAACCTAGTTATTTGATTATTAAATAACCCAATGCTCTAATTAACATAGGAAATCACACTATAAACTCCAAAAAATTACTGATTAATCCTTATAACCCTTCTTTTTATTATTTCCATTATTTTAACCCTATCAAAATATTCTCTTAATTAATTATTACACTAATTTCCGGATCCGGGTCTCTACAAATGTAGTGAACAAAACCTACCAAGTGAAATCCTTGAGACCTGCGGGTGGTATCTCAAGGGAGTGGACTAAGATGGGGTGCCAAACCACTACAAATCCAATAAACACAATCCCATGTGTTCATTGGTTTGCTTGTGTACTTTATTTCCATATATTTGTATGCATATCTATAAACATATGTGAACTATTATTTTCAATTTCCCCGTATTTGTTAAAACAACTAGCATAATTAAATAGGTTGTCAAAAGGGCCCAAATAATTCCGCATATCGGTTTAAAACCTATTCACCCCCTCTAGATAATTATTACGTGCACTTTCAATTGGTATTAGAGCTTCATGCTTGGATATAAGGTCTAACAATCTCAAGTTAATCCGTAGTAATGTCCAAATTTGAGGGGCAATCAGTCTCTAGAACGTCGTTGTTCGATGGGTCAAATTACGCCCATTGGAAAGAAAAAATGAAGACATTTTTGCGGCCTATTGACGACATGGTTCTACTTGCAATAGGTAGACTGTGGTCTCTTCCCACCAAAGAGCTTTGGCTCGACTGCTGCCAAAGCTCTAAATGCGATCACATGTGCAATTTCTTCCGATGAATATCAAAGAAATTTCCTGTGGTTGAATGCTAAGCAAGCATGAGACATTCTAGATGACCCATGAAGGGACCACCATATTCAAGAGATCTAAACTCCAACTTCTCACCACTTGCTTTGAAAATATCAATATAGAAGATGGTGAAAAGGTCATGGAATTCTATGCCAAGCTCAATGACATAGTCACGTCCATGTGGGGGTTAGGTGAACCCTTTCCGGATTTTAAGATTTGTAGGAAAATCCTAAGATTCCTTCCGGAACGATTCACGGTGAAGGTTACTTCCATTGAGGAGTGTAGGGATATCGACCTCCTAAAAGTTGAAGAACTTGTAGGATCCCTCCAAACCTTCGAGTTGCACTTTGAGACCTCTTCAAAAGGGAAGTCGATTGCCTTAGCTTCTTCAAGCTCACAAGAAAAAGTAAAGAAAAATGAATATGTGAGTCATGAAGAACAAGACTTAGCCTTATTGGCTAAAAGGTTCCTAAGGCATGTATCTAAAAGAAGAGAGGGTGCAACCAACAAAGGTAAATCTTTTGACAAGCCCTATCCTAAATCTAATCCTAGGGAAGTTTCAAAATAAACCCAATGCTATACCTGTAAAGGGTATGAACAAATAGCTACCAATTGCCCATCTAAAAGTAAATCTAATAGAAGGGCAATGGCTGCTAACACTTGGGAGGAATCATCCGAATCTGGGTCAGAATTGACTACCTCGGACAAAGATGATGACTTAGCCATGTAAATGGCTAAGGCTCCCAGGTCTCCTCCAAAGGATTCAATTCTTATCATAAGATCTATACAAGAGAATCTTTATGAGGAGACCAATAATAAGTTGTATGGCGACAATGTTCTTCAAAGCAACTTAGAGTCAGAAGATTTCACATCTAAAAGTTCTAAGCTAATCGCCGAGTTTAGATAAATCTACATATCCTCCGATGAGATGGGTCTCGACTCTGTGAGTTAGATTCATGACAACCCGACTCTATCCTTGTGATCGAGTTAGGTCAGTCTTTATCCGACAGTCCTATCTCTAGCAATTCTAGGACTGAAATTGATACTTTAGGTGACTCCAGGCACTTACACCTTGTGTGTAGTCTTACTGGCCACCCTTAAGGACAAAGGGAAAAGTGTAAATACCTCTCCTTAGTAGTCCCTTCCTAAACTAATGTATATAAATCGTTTAGTAAGGGTAACTCTAAGAAGAAGAGGGCTAGGAGAAAGAACTCTCCTAGTGGGACTACATCCTTATCCCACGTATGGACCAATCATGACAGACAATCTAAAATATTTGTTCATACAAGGGAAAGTAAGACGAACCTACCTAGATAGTGGGGCCTCTAGACATATGTCTGGAGATAGATCCTCCTTCATCACCCTAGAATATCTCAAAGGAGGATCTGCGTTTTATGGGAATGGTAGTCGGTCACAAATCACTGGTAGGTGATCTGTTAAATTTCCTAAAAATCCTACCATTATGATGTCCTCCATTTGAAATACAATCTTCTAAGTGTGTCACAACTTTGTGCCTGTGGACATACTGTGATCTTCAAGCATGGTCGCGACAAGATCATTCAAAAATCTAGGAAGATAGTCATGAAAGGTCTTAAAACTATTGATCATTGCTATGTAGTAAAATAAGGGACTTCCACCTTTCCTTTACTCCTTATATAACTTCTTCCCTTGAAGGAGAAAATTCTATTAGAGTATCTCTTAATCCTTCAAAAGATGTTATGTGCCATAATTGTGGAAGGAAGGGACATCTTGTGGTAAAATGCAAGGTGAAACTTCATGATCCTGTTGTCTCCAATAAACTTGAATATTTAGAGTAAAAGCTAGTAATGACTGACCCTCTAAATAATACAGCCCCATTTGATAAATGGAAGTCCTCTGTCTTTCAGGATCCCATCTCTACTACCATTGACCTTAAACGTTCTAGGGAATTGTTCCCCCTGATCCATTAGATGAACGAGGACTTCAAACTTAGGAAGATAGTAGAGAGAAGGAGGTCTGGAATGCCACCTAGACCTACTTCAAGTCCCACTCTGTGGGCCCTCGAGGAGTAATCTCCTCGACGGGTATCACATATGAAGGTGTTGTTTACATTTGATCTATCCTAAACACCAAAATATGTGATACATGAACTATGTGTGCAGATGACAATTCCAAAAAATCATATTTGTGTACATAATTAGTTCAAATTATGTGAGTTGTGCATTTAAAGAGTTACTATTGATGTGCACACCTCATGTGTGGCTGAAAGTGATCCTTAAATATTAGAAATTTTTTTTCGTGATTTGTCTGGATTTTTTCGAAAACTTTCTGGGTTTTTGAGTGCCCGGTCAACCGTCTGTTTTGACTGGTCGACCGGCCTGCAAGAGAATTAGTTTTCTTGCACGAGGTTTTAGGCTTTAAAAACCTTGTAAACTAGCATTAGTCTTAGGTTTTATGTTCCCTCACCTTAGGACTTAACGGTAGTTAGGAGTCTTAGGTCTCTCTCTCTTTAGATTTACTGGTGTTTTGTGTCTTCAAACATAATGTGGGTCAAATCTAGGGCAAAGAAACCTCCCCGGGGGAAGGCTTCATCTTCAGCCTCTCTAAGCGAATTGAGATCTTTTCTGGATCTCGTTCTATCACTGGCATTTGCTCGAGCTATGTCCACAAAGTTGAAAAACAAAGCTATTTGTGTTGAGCAGACCATTGTCATCAACCATCTAACAGAATATGGTATCATTGAAATTCTAGCAAACATTGGTTGGTCCAACATTATGTACTGGGGTGGTCCAACAATTCCTCATGTTGAAAAGGTAGTCTTTAGTAACATCTATTCATATGATCTATCTACCCTTCAATTCGAGTTTTTCTGGAAAGGGAGGATGTCGAAAGTATTACCTGAACTTATCTCATCTATGATTAAGGTACCACTCTCTTCCAATCCTGAGGCCTTAGTAGATTTCGATTGTTCTCGGTTAAGAGCTGGAGCCAGACATCTTTGTGGTGCAGATGTAAATCTTAACAAAGATCAGTCCCTTAAGTTCTCTTACCTTCGTCCCCCTATCGGATCTTACATCACTTCTTCACATCTAATGTATATCCGAGAATTGGGAACAAGTCAGAATTATCCACATCAATGATTCATATTCTGTACTTGGTAGTGACTGGTATTCAGCTCTGTCTTCTTTCACTCATATGCAGAACGATTATTCAATATTACATCCCTCCTTGCGGTGCTTGCCCATTTGGTCACCTACTCACTAAGTTGGGTTTAAATGCTGGCATGGTGCCATCTCCGAGTGATACTTTGATTAGCTCATTGGCCTTCTCCAAGTCCAATCTATCTAAAATGGGTCTTAGAGACTTTTCTTTGGAGCATGAGCCTACTGCTAAGGAGTGGGCAGGAGTGGAAGGAAGTGAAGAACCAGAGCACAATAATCCTGGAGCTTCCCAACATCCCGTGTCTCGACACTCCTCCAGAGAAATTTTGGAGTCCATTGTTGCTAAGGTATGTTCTCCCCGACATCAGCCGATGTATCGTGACATACAACTGTCTCATATTGAGAGGGCGCTTACATGCTCCACGAGAAAGTTATCGGCCATCTCTTCTGCATGTCGTTCTGTTGGGTTTCCTATTCCTCCATCTCCTCTGAATAGTGATGATAACCCACTGATAGACTGGCGGCTACTGGATTTTGTGTTGTTGACTATTTTTTTGTGGGTTGTAGTTGAGTTTAAGACATTGTAGTTTGATTGATATACACTTATGTTTTGTTAGTACCTTGTTCTCTCTTGAACTATACTTTGATGCTTCATATTATCCTTCTCTATAGTTCATATTAAGATACTCACATGTGTGTAGACTTGATTGCTTATTCATGAATATTATATATGTCTCGTCTACACATTGCCATGGTTGGACCAGTGCACCATTCTTGTCTTTATGGGGTCCATCCTAGGCATGTATAGGCTATGTTTGATCTGATAGTTAAATTTCTTATCATAGCTTATACGTGCTTGCATTGATCATATTATGTTTTCATGCTTATCTTACATATGTAATCCTTGCTGACTTGATTTGGATTAGATGGAACCTTGGTTTGTATGCATACAAAACTTGCATGTTGTGGCATATAGTAAAATCTTCCACATGCTTGTTCCAGTTTATGTGAGTCTTGTGGCTATTGCATATCTTGATTAGACCCACACTGTGCATACACATGCCATCATGCTGATCTTTTCCGAATCACTGCCCCCATTGGGACTTGGGCTTTAGGATGCCTAATGGGGTTATTACAAGGGCATAATATACAAGGCATCACAAATATGAAATCTCCTCAGGGAATCATACATATTTAACAACCAACAGAAAGGTATCATGATTCATCTATTGGGCATCACCTTAGTGAACGTTTCCTCACCTATCGTCTTACCACAAGTATATTGGGACCCCCATACACGGCCTATCCCTCACCTTGGGTGAAAACAAGCATAATGCACTTATGGAACAACAATGGTTAAATAAGTCAAATAGTCTATTGTGATGGTCTAAAACCACGGGAATCACATAGGGTATCACATAGGGTATTAAACCAGGCCATCTCAGCAAGGTAGGTAGTCCATATGCTCTCATAATTTCATGTTCTTCAATTAATGCAGTGCACACACAATAAATTCACAGGCATATATTCAAATCAATAATCACATGAGCACAATCTCATGATTCTAAGCTATAGTAGCATATTAGACCACACTTATTAAATAAGGATACTCACCATGCGTGATATGATCAATGTAGATAACAAACAAGCATTAGTAGTTGAATCATCATAATTTTACTAAGTATCACTATATTACTCATATAGTCACAATATCACATAATGAGTTTATATATCAATTTCTATACCTAGACATGCATAAAAAGGGTGTGTGGAACTATCGGTGAGATTCTAGGATTGGTAACTAAATTATCTCGGAACATCACTTAAGCCAAGCTAATTCATAATTGTTTAGATCTTGGGTGTAGGGTTAGTCATGAGTGTTAGGTTATGGAAATAAATATTATTAGACAAGTATCTAAACAAGGCCATTAATAAGAATAGATAGTATGAATGTACAATCACAATCATTATACTATTAAGTTACACACCAATATTTCTACGCATAAATGTATTGAGGAGATAAGGGAAATAGGACCATAAAGAAGGGAGTATATAAAGTAATGATAATTGAATAAAACCAACTTCTTAATCAATCTAATTAGGTAAGTGTGTGAAATTCCAACTTAAATGGGTCACTTTGGGAAATCTTGATAGATTGAGGGTCTGCTAACTAGCTCGGTAGAGTTTTGGTGGACCTTTCGGTATGCCGAAGGATCTACTGAATGCATCATTGGGTTTCCAGGTTGGTCATATTGTCAGGCTTGGTAGGGTGCTCGGTATGCAAAAATGTCAGGTTCGGTAGCCTGTCCAGAAACTAGATGTTGGGTTTGTGGCATTCGGTAGGGTGCTCAATAAGCCGACTGAGTTTTGGTAGCTTTTCTAGAAGCTACTATTCTGGTTTGTTGGGCTCGGTAGACTTTCGGTATGCCGAGAGGGTTGCCGAAGTTCAACTGAAGGTGTTCGGTAAAGGTTTCGGTATGCCGAAGAGGCTACCGAAACTCGGATGCTTAGTTTTGTTTTGGGACATCTCCCAAGGGTTGCTAATCATCTAGGGAGGCTTCGAAAATAGGTTTTAAGTCCAGAGAAGTGGCCTAACCCATGATTCCTTGATTACTTGGGTTCCAAGTTAGAGTTTTCTGCGTTTTGTTTAAAGTGTAAAAACATACAAGTTGCTAAGGTTTAGGTGATCATATTTCTGGGTTTTGCTATTGGAAACGTGAGGAAGGGGTTAACACAATTATCATGAACTATCCCCATGATCATAACAATAAAAATAGAAGTAAATACACAAGACTTTGAAGAAAAACTCACCTTTTTACTATAGAATACCTTCTATGGTTGATTCTCCCTTTTTGTCTTCGTCCATTGGGTTTTCTGGAATACTTCTCTTTCTTAAATTGATCTCCACGAAATTGGGTGGTTACTTGTGAATTAATTCACTTAGTTACTCCTATTATAGGCTTGTAGAGCCAAGGTTGTGTTTTTAGAAACTGTGCTGGAAACTGGCACATGGGGTGATATGGGTTTCTATTTTCTTTTAGGAATTCAAATCTAAGTTGCTAATTAGTTGGTAAAGGCTTCTAGAAACTTCTTATGGTTCCTTTTTGAGTTTGTCTTAGGTTCTAAGAAATCTCCTACTCTCTAATTAAGTTGTCTTCCACTTTCTTCAAATTTCTATTTTTACAGTTCATCCTAGTCATCAAGTCAATATTGCTGACCAAGTCAAATATATTGACCAGATCAGTTTTAATGACTAATTAGAATTTCATGATTAACCAAATATATTGTGACTATCATATTTATTTAATTGTTGATTAATATTATTGATTTATTAAATTATAAATTTAAGTTGCTTATCAAATTCTATTTTACCCGTTGGTTTCAAATTTAGTGTTTTAAAAGTTTAGGTTCTCACATAATTAATGTGAAATTATTTAATGAAGTTAGGTAAATCTAACTGAATTTGAATTCTAATTGATGGTAACAATGTGTTAATATAAGTGTAGAAATGGGGTCACACTATAATTAATAGAAAGTATGGTGGTATGATGTAATTAAGCTATTTAATTGGGCTTAGGACTGTGTTTAGTGGGCTTGGTTCCGATTTGGACGTGTGGCCCAATAAATAAGAATAAGGGTAGTCTAGTAAGTTCATTAGATTCAAAATTCAGATCGAAAGATAAGAAAGTTTCTAATTAGTAGGGTTTGATTTTGGTGAGGATTCTTAGTGAGGAAGATTGCCATATCAGTTAGAGTATGAATATAGGGAGTTAGGAGAAGATTAGGAGGGGATTTGAACGAAAAAGGAAGTTAGGAAAAGGAGGCCTAAAGGGGGGGGGGGTGCGTGAATATTGTTTTGGGAATACAAAATTAGGGTTTTGAGTTTTTGAGAGAAGAGAAGAGGAGAAAGAGAAAGAGGGGAGGCTGAAGCAAGATCTGGAGAAGAGAGAAGAGACAAGGGAGAAGAAAAAGAGGAGGAAAGGAAGGAGAAAAAGGAAGAGGATGCGCTTGCTAATTAAATACCTAAACCATAACTGTAAGTCTCATTTTCTGTATAGTTCTTATAAAATCTTGTGGTCAATCTCGGATTTGTCGTATGAGTTTGTATTTTGAATACCTTATATATGAAAGCATGATTTCTTCAATTATATTTGATAATTGATGATATTGGTATTATTCTTTTGATTCATTGTTTGGCTTTACACTGTGAGTGAGTGATATTAAATACTTGATTAATTTCTTTGATTATGTTAATTGATGGTCTAAAGCGTTTTTGGGTTGATTTAGTATTGATTAGAAGTGTTTACATTGGTTTTTAATGATTTGGATTGAAGGTAGCCTCAAATCATTGCTACCGGGATGAATTATGGGGCCCTGTTCCGTAACCTGTCGGCATGCACTGGCACACCAGCACACCAGCACACCGGTCGTGCTGCCAACAGGGACCTAAATTGCACTAAAAAGACTCCACAGGTAGGCATCGGCACACCGGCCGTGCTACCGATGGGGATTGACTTTGGAATTTTGGTTAGTTTGGTTGGGTGTTCGTGCCATGTGAATGTGCTATAGTATTTTGAAATCAAAGGATGGTCTAAGGGGCTTGTACCCACCTGTGGGGAACCAACTTTGAGTTCCTTGGCACACCCTACACTATTGACTAGCCTATTGACTTGACCATGACCTGGGGTTGTGAGCTCCATGCGTCTGCTGATTGGGTTGAGGACGATTATTATTGTTTTGGTTTGAGTATTACTTGTTTTGGAAAGGATACTCGTGATGGCATCCAACAGATTATTCGTGTGTATGGGCGCACGGATAGCTTCCGAAGGGTGTTGTAACTAGAAATTCTACTGTTACGTGAAAAGATTAGCTTGTCCGGTCAACCGGGCAGCGACGTATAGAGTTTGAATAGGATTAGCTTGTCTGGTCAACCAGGCAGCGGCGTATAGAGTTTGAATAGGATTAGCTTGTCCGGTCAACCGGACAGCGACGGATAGAGTTAATGATGTTGTCTTGATTTAGCTTAAACACTGTTAGGAAACTCATGATGATTTTCCAATAGATTATCCTCGTGTATGGGCGCGTGGATAGTTTCTGATGGGAATTATCAGTTGAGTTCTAAGTTAATAATTGCATGCATACTAGGACTATGTGAATTTTTAAGTGGGCTGGGAGGAGAACATGGGATTTTCCTTGTGAGGTTTCCTGGTAGGTTGACTATACCCATGGGTGAAAGTCTCATTTCAATAAGGGTAGGATTCAGCGAAGTCCTATACGGTTGAACCCGAGTAATTACACTCAAAAATCAGCAAGTGGTGGCCTTCGTACCATGGGTTAGCTATCCCGAATGAAGAGAGGGACATCCGGCTATTCCTGATGACCTATGTCCCGAATTGGTGCTTAACGGTGAAGCTACATGAGGTTCACTTAACATGAGACATTATCCTAGTACACTACATACCATATTGTATTTGCATTCCTTGATAGAGCATATCATGTAGGATCATTTGAATGACGTCTCATTTCATGGTATACTTCATATCATCCATAAAATCTATATGACTAGTACTCTTATTTATCACAATTCTATATTGTTGTTGTTCATTGGTTTTGACCAGTGATGTTCCATGAGGATGGACGACAGTTATGATCCTTACTGGGCATTCCAAGCTCACGCGACTTTTCATGTTGTAGGTTGAGACACGATGAAGACAGATTTGGGTTAGCTGATAAAATTCGTTTTATTTCCGTTTGAACAATGTGTTTAGGTTTCATTGATTTTGATGAATATAATAAGATAGTTTATTCTGGATTGTGTTATTTAGACTCAGTGACTCTTCTGTAGTTAGTAGTATGTAATAGGTCTTATTTAGCTTCCGCACTCTGAGTTTTAATGAAAGTGATCCTTATTACTTTTATTATTTGGGTTTTGATACGATGATCCGCGTTCCACGGTTGGAACCCGAAGGCCTCACTTCGAGATCCGTGCTGCCCACATAGGGATTCGTGCCACGGGTTTCAGGGTGTGACATTCAAGCTCACAACAGACAATCTTCGCTCGGGGTAGAATATCATAGAAGTTGTCCTTTTCTGTTTTTAATTGAAGTTAAATGCTGTAAGGATTTGAGTTTTGCATGAAACCTTTGGGCTTGGGGTTAGCCGTGAAACCTCGTGGTGGTTGAAGGTTAGCCGGGAAACCACATAGTGGTTTTTGGGGTGAGCCACGAACCACTATAAATCCCATGTGTTGATTGGTTTGCTTGTGTTCTTTATTTCCATATATTTGTATGCATATCTATCAACATATGTGAGTTATTGTTTTCAATTTCCCCATAATTTTTAAAACAACTAGCATAATTAAATAGGTTATCAAAAAGGCCCAAATAATTCCGCATATCTGTCACATCATAATCCTGGAAATCTCAATTGAGTCCCCAAATTTAAGTTGTAACTCTCACCCCATATCCCTATGGGAGTGGATAAGCAATATAGAAACATAAGCGGAAGA